>CACRXK020000600.1:0-10137 GCA_902702795.2 Paramuricea clavata
TTTTCTCGACTTTTTTCTCGACTTTTTTCTCGACTTTTTGTACGACTTTTTTCTCGACTTTGTTTTCGACTTTTTTCTCGACTTTTTTCTCGACTTTTCTCTCGACTTTTTGCACGACTTTTTTCTCGACTTTTTTCTCGACTTTTTTCTCGACTTTTTTCTCGACTTTTTTTTAGACTTTTTTCTCGACCTTTCGCACGACTTTTTGCACGAGTTTTTGCACGACTTTTTTCTCGACTTTTTTCTTGACTTTTCCACCATATTTTTGCTAGATTGTTTCTCAAGTATTTTAAAAGCCGAATATCCAAGCGATATATACAGTCGACTATAAAAATGTATCTTGTGTTGTTCTTATTTTTGCAATTATATCTGAGATGCGAAGCTGTTTTAACTCCTTATTTGCCTATTCTGGAAAATAATAATTTTGAGCGTGTTGATTTAATCGAACGATACTTTCACATGGGCCCCGGTACAGCGAAGTTGTACTGTTCTGGGGTTTATTGCACGGAATATTGCTTTCAACTTTTTGAATCGCGCTTAATAGTTTGTTTGAATCGTGATTAACTTTCGAACGTTGCTAACTTAAAGGATCGTGTTGACTTTTTGCACGACCGTTTTTTCTCGACTTTTTTCTCGACTTTTCGCACGACTTTTTTCTCGACTTTTTTTTCGACTTTTTTCTCGACTTTTTTCTGGACTTTTTTCTCGACTTTTCTCTCGACTTTTTGTACGACTTTTTTCTCGACTTTTTGCACGACTTTTTTCTCGAATTTTTTCTCGACTTTTTTCTCGATTTTTTGCACGACTTTTTGCACGACTTTTTGCACGACTTTTTGCACGACTTTTTGCACGACTTTTTTCACGACTTTTTCACGACTTTTTTCTCGACTTTTCCACCATATTTTTGCTAGATTGTTGCTCAAGTATTTTAAAAGCCGAATATCCAAGCGATATATACAGTCGACTATAAAAATGTATCTTGTGTTGTTCTTATTTTTGCAATTATATCTGAGATGCGAAGCTGTTTTAACTCCTTATTTGCCTATTCTGGAAAATAATAATTTTGAGCGTGTTGATTTAATCGAACGATACTTTCACATGGGCCCCGGTACAGCGAAGTTGTACTGTTCTGGGGTTTATTGCACGGAATATTGCTTTCAACTTTTTGAATCGCGCTTAATAGTTTGTTTGAATCGTGATTAACTTTCGAACGTTGCTAACTTAAAGGATCGTGTTGACTTTTTGCACGACCGTTTTTTCTCGACTTTTTTCTCGACTTTTCGCACGACTTTTTTCTCGACTTTTTTTTCGACTTTTTTCTCGACTTTTTTCTGGACTTTTTTCTCGACTTTTCTCTCGACTTTTTGTACGACTTTTTTCTCGACTTTTTGCACGACTTTTTTCTCGAATTTTTTCTCGACTTTTTTCTCGATTTTTTGCACGACTTTTTGCACGACTTTTTGCACGACTTTTTGCACGACTTTTTGCACGACTTTTTTCACGACTTTTTCACGACTTTTTTCTCGACTTTTCCACCATATTTTTGCTAGATTGTTGCTCAAGTATTTTAAAAGCCGAATATCCAAGCGATATATACAGTCGACTATAAAAATGTATCTTGTGTTGTTCTTATTTTTGCAATTATATCTGAGATGCGAAGCTATTTACCTCCTTATTTGCCTATTCTGGAAAATAATAATTTTAAGCGTGTTGATTTAATCGAACGATACTTTCACATGGGCCCCGGGTACAGCAAAGTTGTACTGTTCTGGGGTTTATTGCACGGGTACGTTTTGGGCATTCGTCAGCTGAAGCGAATCTTACAACAACGTGGTCTTGGAAGACGAAGAAATCGTTCCAACATTGGAGAAGTTTACCGACCCTGAAGGAGTTGATGCCAGGTCAAGACATCGATTACAAAGGGGACAATATAAAACGGAGAGTCCAAATCATGTGTGGCATATAGACGGCTATGATAAGCTGAAACCCTTTGGTTCTGCATCCACGGTTCGATTGATGTTTACAGCAGGCGTGTAATGTGGCTTGATGTGGGTCCTTCCAACAACAACACCAGCGTAATAGCTCAGTATTATATTGAATGTGTTCAACAGATCGGAGGAACTGCCAGAATAATTAGCCTGCGAACAGGCTCTCAAGCTGAATTGAGAGCCTGCATCGATGACTAATGAATTTGAATATCTGCGTCTCAAATCGTGACGCGAAATTCTCATTGGTCAGATGTTATAATTTATATGTTTCCGCTGAGCTCTATATATGTCAACTGCTGAAGCACTATGCATAAAAACACATTAACTGATCAAATTGGTCTTGGCCGTCTTATCTCAAAGCACGAAATTTTCTGTTTTGAGAAAACAGTATTTAAAACATTTGAACTTTTGCTTCAATATCTAATTATATTTCGAAAAACAGTATAAACTGTACGGTCTAAATTTAGTTTGCACGGTCTAAATTTAGTTAGCACGAAAGTTGTAAACAACACCATATAAGGATAGACATTCCATATTTGGAAAAACGAACGTTACGGGGCAGATATTCAAATTCATTAGTCATCGATGCAGGCTCTCAATTCAGCTTGAGAGCCTGTTCGCAGGCTAGAGAAGTAGCTTCGACTGAATCTCTCTGCCTTTGTTCGTACATCATATAAGCAAGAAAGAATATATATTCATTATTTTACAAGTTGACTTGCGGAATTGCGACAGATTTTAGTATTTTTTTCTGGTATTTATAGCATAGTCGAATTATACATATTACGTACTAGTTCTAACACTGTAAGTGTTCTTCCTCTGATTTCTAAATACGGCCAAGTAGGTTGAAAATGCGAGACGAAGACGAGCTTTTTTAACCGGCTTGTCTGTATTTAGAAATCAAGAAGTGGCTTCTCCAATGAATCAATACTTTTACTTTAAGAGAAAGCAATGTGCGCTTTGATCTGTCTGCCACATTTATTAATAAAGAATGCGCGCATAATTGCAGTGCGAGGCACTGGATACTAGCTTACTCAAATGTTCGCGTTAATAGGGTGAAAGTTTGATATGATTATACAACTACAATTCAATAAATATTTTATCAGTAAAGGTTACATGAATTTCGCAAATAATCATAATGTAAAAAAAACTCTATAATTCAAAGTGATTAATATAGGCCGTTTGCTGCGTCCCTATATCGTTCACTTTCATTTCTCACCTCTTGGAACTGAAATATTTTTACAGGAACTAACACTTTCGAACATGCTGAGTTCAAATCCGAAAAGTTCCCGCTCCGTAGACCTACAGTTTTCTCACAAACTGCAATTTTACGACAATTTTTTTCATTGTTCAACGACACGGATCAAAGACGACAAACGATTATGTCCAGGGATTATTCTAAGGTGCAGTGATAACCAATTTGTGCAGTGATAAATTAAATTTGTGCAGTGATAAATTAGATTATGTGCAGTGATAAAATGCGATGTTGTTCAGTTCCAGGAAACGCAAACAAAATGGCTACTGCTTGTATACTAATTTGCATATAATCCACATACAATGGCTTTCAGTTTTTACTGGGAATGTACAGGTTGAAAATATTGAACTTAAAACTATTGCAATATGAGAGCTCGGCCATTGTTTGCCGACCTCTTGAGTCTTAATTAATAAACATTTAATAATGTTTCGGTGGCATATTTATCGAGTATCTCTCCCAGCGGCCAAGTCGTGTTCAAGAAATCACTTTTATGTCATCTTCGTAAGATTAAACTGCGATTTTGTTTTGAGACTTTTGACGCTGTTTAATTACACGATCAACAGTTGATGGAGTAATCTATTTCAAGAGTGTGACAGACTAGATCTTGAACAATATGGCGGCTTGGTGTTTTGCATGCGATTCAAAAAATATGTGAAAATGTGTATATTTTTGCAAGAAATAGAATATGCAGCATGCAGGTTTGGGGTCATTAGCGGTGATTGTGGCTCATTTGCCTGCAATAATTGGTGACATGCATGGGGTAAACTTTAAGTTGCAGAATCAGAGTGCATGCACTTATTCGGGGCAGTCAGAATGTTTTCTATAATGTCGCTAAATTTGTATAAATTTTATTAGTTTTCGCGATTTTGTGCAGTGATAAAATTTCCTTAGAATAATCCCTCCTGATTATGTCACTCAAAAGGACCAATTTCTATTAACCAGTCTTCCTATTAACATCATGTTCTTATCAATCTTATATCCCAAGTTGGGATAAAGTGTGATGATTTGGGATAGCATTGGTAATTTATGGAATTTTGTTTGATGATTTGGGATAGCATCAATCTCGTACCTAGAGTATGCCCGTTCGCAGGTTAGGTGCTGGGCATGACCCAGCACCTAATAAATAATAACAATATTTAATATTTATATTGCGCAAATTAACATGTTATAGTATAGTATATGATCAAACCTGCGAAAGGGCATACTCTGGGTACGTGATTGTATGGAACTTTGTTAATTTATGACATAGTTAATTTGCTCTCATATATGGAAATTGAAGATTTAAATGTGGAAACACTGCAGCCTTTTTTTAATATTCAGCGCTTTTTCACATGAGAAGACTAGGACTAGGCGATTTGGGGGCGGAGGATACCATGGCGATACGTTACCAAATGCTAGCCCGAAATTGACCAAATCTGCCAAAGATGCCAGCCCGAAATTTACCAAACCTGCCAAAGCCAGCCGAGTAAAGGCCTAGGTCTACTGGTTCGTGACTGTTGATTGGTTAGTACTTCCGTAGTACGCCAAAAAGTTACACCCGGAAGTACGTGGATTTATAAACCTCTTTTCAATCTGCGCATGCTCACCAGTACGTTTCGGTACGATGCATACGGGCGAAGTGGAAAACCGGCTTTACTCTGTAATCAAATACCATAACACAGCTGACCAGGTCGGATTATTGCAAATGTAACAAACATATTATTATAGACATTGGTTATAGTTCTTCACTGTTCTTGATTGTAAAGATGTCGAAGTAGAGTTTTTGTGATTGGGGCTAGTGGTAATGTTGGCAAAGCTACAATAAATGCACTTGCAAGAAACTACGGAGAGAAGCTTGATATCAGAGCTGGCGTACGAAACCCTGTGAAAGTTGCCGAATTTACATCCCTTCAGGGCGTCACAGTCGTGCGAGCGGAGATGGGCAAACGAGATGAGCTTATTGAGATCTTCAAAGATGTCGACGTACTGTTTATTGTCGTGGCAGGTTCTGCTGATCGTGTAGAGTTAACCCGTGTGACGGCTGAGGCTGCAAAGGAGGCGGGGGTAAAACATATCCTTTGCTTAGGCGCTCCTGTTAGTACGTATGACACTATATTTGGGAAACAGTTGCACGATATCGAGTGTATCATAACAGATCTTTGTCTGCATTACACAATCCTTCGTCTACCCTGGTTCATGGAGAACTATTTTGTTTGCGAAGAAAGTATAAAGAAATCATCAGTGGTTTATGATGCTATAGATCCAATCAAACGTTTTCCTGCCATATGTATGAATGATGTCGGCTTAGCAGCAGCAATCGTTATGTTTTCTCCTGAAAAACATGCAGGCAAGAAGTACCTTCTGGTGAGTAACAGACACTCCTACAAAGATTCGGTAAAAGCGTTTAGCGAAGCTCTTGGCAAAGACGTGAAGTACACCCAGCAATCATATGAAGAAGCAAAGGTAGCGTGGTTGCAGAAAGGTTTTCCTGAGTGGGATGTTGATGGTTTGATTGAGTATTGTAAAGAGGTGAATGCGGGTCGTTACGAAGGAGAAAATGATCATGACTTCACATATATCACAGGGAAACAACCAACGAGTGTAGCTACATGGGTCCAACAAAATGTTAGCATGTTCAAGTAAACAATATCGTCCGCTTTCTAATTATTTCAATAAACAGCTAAAATTGCGTGTGTGGATGGGTTTAGTTTAAGTATATGATTTTTAAGTAAGTAAAGTGTTTAGCGCCAAAAGAGCTACTACTGTACTGTTAAAGATTTTAATGTCCCATCTAGGCTCTCTAAATTGAAAAGTCATAAAAAACCTCATTCATAATTCATGATCAAAAGACAAAGGAAGTCACTTCGTGATAACTAGCCTCCCGCTGGAAATTCAAATGCTTATAACATTAAAATTAACTTGGCAAGCTTCTTGCGATCTTCAGTTTCTAGCAGTATAGGTGTTGGAAATAACAATAAATAAATGAACGGAGTTCGCTGCGAAACTTTATTCATGCAGACATCTGGATGACAACTTGAAAGATGCTGCAACTCAGAATGTGTATCCATTTGGAGATGAAAATTTCGAGACAAAACTATTTGGCGAAGATGGCCCATATCTGTTTGCATAAATTAATATAATTTTAAAAAGGCATTAATAATTCATGAGGAAAATGCCGTGTCAGTGGTTTTATATCTGATAAGAAATCATATTCATTTACATAAACTTAGCTTTGAGACCTTTGATTTTCTCGGCTTAGACAATGCTTATTTTTATCGTTTTTAAGTCTTATCATAAACATTCGTGCTCCGTACTCGTGTTTTATTTCCGATACAGCACAAATACGCGTGCCTTAAAATAGAACATATTATTGTGAGTTTAGTTATATTTATAATGATTCTTTAGGTTTGATCAAACTTTTATATCGAATACCTAACATATATAGTTGACTATTTTAGAATATTATAGCTATATAGGTCAGTCAAGGTGGCAGGTCGTACCAAGGAGTACCAGCACACTAGCAACTTTGTACGAACTTCGTGCTAATGTGTGTCAGTCACAAAAGAATACAAAAGCCAAAAGGGCCAGTGAGTAGACGACTCCGGGGTCAGGAAAAAATACAGTTGTTTTTTATTTTTATTTTATTATTAAAAACGTATTTACAAACAATAAGCCTTCAGCTTAATTACTGCTTTTAAAGGGGTTATTTAAAAGAAAAGGAACATTTACAAAATTACAGCATCTGTAATATCATTCTGTATGAATTTTTTAAATTATCACAACTGAATGTATATAATCCACTTTCGAACGATCCGGATGGGACTGGAGTTCGCAGGAAAATTGATGCAAATTAATTTAAGAGGCAAAATCCGCACAGAAACGGGAGGGAGAATGCCTAGAAATCAATAGAGGCGAGTATTAAGGATTAAATACTAATTTAAAAAAGGTTGTCCTTTGCAAACCTTAAACTGTAAACCTTAAACTCTAAGCGTGCAAAGCATAATGGGAGCATCATTTAATCAGTTTAGAAATCATATATGGGGCCCATTTGTTAGAGACATGGTAAATATCTCCTTATATACAAGAATAATTTATTCACAAACAACTGCAATGTTTAATTACTGAGCTTGAAACTTGTGTTCCCATTAAGCTTTGCGCGCTTAGAGTTTAAGGTTTAAAGTTCAAGGTTTCCAAAGGACAACCTTTTTTGAATTGGCTGTATATAAACCCGCATTGATCAACATAGGTGTTTAGTAAGAACTGCTTTAAAAATAATATGTCAACAATTGCTCATGAATTTCGTTGCGAAATGTATTCCAGGCGTAACTAGCTCCTCGGTACGAAAATGTATTTTTATAAAAGATCTATTGGGTTTGTCAAGACGTAGCCCACGCCTGTTGCTCCATGCCACGTTTGATTATTGGCGTTATCACGGAATGAGAACATGTTGCAGATGTGCTCTGGTGCAATACCACGGATAGCCTTGGACGTAATTAGAAGCTCTCTTCTTTTAAGAATATTTTCTATTGGGTTCCATCCTAGAGTCCGGAAAATTGTTTTTGATCCTATCTCGTAATTTTAACATGTATCAACCCCTCGTAATATGAACATGCATCAACCCTTCGCTTATTAAGATAAGCTTTCTCGAGAGCGTGACTTTATGGAACTGTGACTAAAGAGAACCTATATCAACCGAAAGCAATCCCTGTACAAATCTTTGGTACAGGGATTGCTTTCGTCATTCAGTCATATACAACAACGACATTTTCAAAAAAGAAAGTGCCGAGTGGTGAGAATAAAAAACGGCAAGATGCATATGAAAACGAGGAAGATAAACGTGCAGAAAGGTTCGCCAAACGAAGGGAAAAGAGACGAAAACGTAAATTTTAATGTAAATTTTAATATTTAATATTGTAAATATTGTTTCCATGTAATTCAGCTTTAGCTGCAAAATGGATTTTATTAAACTAATAATAATAATAATAATAACGCCAGAGGACAGACAGCATCGGTTGGCAAAGTGTACTGCTACGTCGCTTGGGATTTTGCTGAAAATGGAAACAAGGTCAGAGCGAGTTTCATGGATTTCTCAGGTAGTCAACCGTGAAACATAGGAGCCGTGAAACATAGGATCGATCTAAATTAAAGCGACCGAAAACCGATCCGAGGCGGGTTCTTTGGACTTTCTTGTGGATCATGTCACACTTGCACAAAAAACTTTAATGAATTAACCGTTTGATAAGCGGGAAAAACGCCATGCAGCTAGGTTTCTAAGCTAGAAATTAGTTCGGTTGTGAAACGTGTATCAACCGATCCAAAACCACATGTCGAGGTGGTCTAGTTTGCAGTGCCGAAGCTAGCCATAGCAACAGGCCATGCAGGGGCGAAATGTGAGGGGGGATGGGGGGATGTGACACCCCCAAAATACGAATCATCTGGATTGTCAGAGCGAATCATCTGGATTGGCAGGGCAATCAAAGATTTTAAATAATAGAATGTAGAGTTATTAAGTAACTTACAGGGCTTTCGGAGGAAATTGAATAGAATTTATAGACCTAAATTGTACAGATATTGGTCCAACTAAATAAGGGTTTCACCCATGTTTTAACAGGAATTTGTACGGAAAAAATTTTTTGACCCTTAATTTAACCGGTTTGTGTCCGGAAAATTTTTTTCCAATCCCCCCACATGCACACACACCATCTCCCCACCACCCCTGCTCGCCGACTTTTTGGGAAAAATAGTGACCAGAAATAAAAATTTGTTGCAGGGCATCATCGGTTTTGGCAGGGCAATTCTGGCAGACACCCCCCGAATTAAAAGGGGCTAGTTTCGCCCCTGAGGCCATGCGATGCAAAGTTTTAACAATTCAAACCTTCACGAATGTATTGTCTTTAACCTAGCTATTGTCGCATTGAGATGCAGGTTTATTAGCATAGCATGACCAGTTGCCATGGCTGTACACAGTCTGTTGGTTGTCTTGGTTTGGGCTTGAAAAAAATATAAGCAAAGCCAAAGAATTCCGACGATTCCAGCTAGGGCTATAAAGGGCTCAATTCTGTTTCAATGAGTTCGATATTTCCATGGTGCTTGACTATACGACAGTATTGAGATATACATGAATTATTTTAAATTAGTTTCATCACACTAGTTGATATGATTGATTATAAAAAATTACGTTTAATTAAGATTGCATCATTTGGATTACATGTCCCTATATACACTTCAATTTAGATTACATAAAGTAGCAACTGCACTTAATTATATTTCACAATGCAAAGTTTTCTTTTCGATAATAGAAAAATGTTGATTAAAAAAAGTGTATGATAATTATCAACTAATTAAAGTAGAATTAATATCGACGTGCTATATTACCATTATATGATTATATATAGTCCCCATATAGTTCTTTTACTATACTAATAAGCTAGTATTGTGATTAATTAAGTTATTAAATTGATGAATCTTAAATGTGAATGACCCGATTTATGCTAGAGACGGCCAATGATACGTCTGGACGAATTTTTAGTGAGGAAAAGACAGTTCTGGATATTTCGACGGCATTAGACAAACTATATTTCAGGACTGAAAATATCAGGCATGATTTGTTCCGAGACTATTAAGAAAATTGAAAGAAATATGATTTAAGAAAATTGAAAGAAATATGATTTAAGAAAATTGAAAGAAATATGATTTAAGAAAATTGAAAGAAATATGATTTAAGAAAAATTAAAGACTGAATATCGGCTGAGAGTAAACGATGAGCCACACTCACAGTTTCCCTGCGATATTTTATTTTGTATGGATGGTTTGTCTAGTGTTTACCAAGGGTGGGTTGACTACAAAATTTTTGTAGTTCGCTATAACTACAGCTACTTCAAAAATATGTAGTCAGCTACAACTACTGCTACTTTTGAA
>CACRXK020000600.1:11776-74909 GCA_902702795.2 Paramuricea clavata
AGAGTGTGTGTTATATATATATATATATATATATATATATATATATATATATATATATATATATATATATATATATATATATATATATATATATATGATCACATGGACAATGATCACATGTGTTCAGTGGGATATAGAGTCCAGAGAATTAGTTAAAAATCACCCAATTCTGTTTCGACTTATCATAGAACATGATCAGTTGATCACATCCACGAATAATTAATTATTTCTTTATATTTTTGGGAAGTATAATCCAACGGTAAGGTAATCCAACTTTGACTAAATAGTGATTACGATGTGATTTATAATGGGCGGTTGAAATGTTCTTCCATTTTAGGCAATTCTCGAACATTAATTTTGCCCAAATGCTTGTTGTCCATTTGGGAAACGTATGGCATTGCGAGTTTAGTCTGCGAACATCTAGTTTCGGTAAAATATTTCAACCACTCAATTTCGATGCAAAATTGCGAATAGAATATTTACCATAACTTGATCCTCGATTTCGAGCGGCATTTGTAAATCGCATCGTATTTTGTTATTTGATCGCAATGGTACGAGAATGGTAGCATTCGACAGCTAAAAGCCTGATCTTTAATGGTACGAAAAAAGTAAATGGATAAACGTTATATAATGCACGATAAGTCGATAACATGCGATAGTTAGGTTACCTTTTATATATATATATATATATATATATATATATATATATATATATATATATATATATATATATATATATATATATATATATATATATATATATATATATATATATATATATATATATATATATACATATATTTATATACTCTGTACATAGAGAATACCAATGAAACACATAAACTCACTGTAAGTGCTATGAATTAAGCTAGTTGAGACAGTTTATATATTTTATAGACCACTGAAATACTGAGTTCTGATTGGCTTGATCATGTTCTAATTAAGGAATGGAAATGAAAGAAATGGGATAAAAATGACGGCAGAGTAAACCGTGGGCCATGCGTAGAATTATGTTTGATGTTTCCTCGAATTTTGTTAATATGGCTCTGTGGCAGAAGCTGCATTGCAAGTTGCAGCAAAAATTGCCTCGTGCAATATGACCTTAAAAGGCGAATGTTCTGTCTGACAGATGATGCGTTTTGACGAATAATCCATCTCTGGTGTAAATCGGACCGTTGAGTTCTTTTAACGAACAAATATGTATCCCATGGCTTTGGCATTCTTGTTTCCGTTGTCTGCACTACACTGGGCAATATTACCCGCGGCATTGGCAGATGGTGAGTAATTACAATAATGCCAACCACCAGAAGCTCCCAGGCCTATGAAAGAGTCGGGCGTATTACAATCATTTTCTTGGTTTGCAATCAGGCCTAAACGAACTCGTGTAAAGATGCTGTTTTGCACATGCGCGTTAAACCCCTCTTTATTGCAATTACGTTGTAAGGATGGTCTATAGATTAAACGTCTCCATTGCGAGGGACCAAGGCGAGTTTCTCGATAATTTCCGTCTGCGATCAGATCATACAACGATGATGCTGGATACCAGAAAGAGAATGCCTTGAAATATCCATTATATCTCATGCCAACACAAAGTTCTTTAAATGAGGTTCTCCAGTAAGTTGATCCTTTATATTGTCGGTTGTCTAAACCGCCCTTTCGCCCATAGTCATTCTCATTGTAAGTGCCTTTGCTCGTCCAGTGGGAGGAACTGTATGTGAAGGTACTCTATAAAAACAAGTACGTTAAAAATCACCCTAAATCTGACTTTATCCTTCACCTCACCCTAATCCTAAAGCTGACCCTACCCTAAAACTGGCCCAAATTCTCAAGCTCACCGTAATCCTAAACCTCATGGTGACATTTATGTCAGTATTTTATGCTAGAAACTCAAATGTTTAATTTTTTGTAGTGTAGATATGCATATAAGTATGATCAAGATTTACAACATTTTGCGCTCCGATCAGTTAGAAACACAATATATTGAAAATAAAGTCTGCACGCAGGCTTACTGAGCTTCCGTCAATTTTCATCACCATTGTCCAACCACCACCAGAGCAATATGACAATGCAGACATTCGACAGTACACGTTGATAACTTCATTTTTCCCAACACTGATTTGGTAAACACCACTTCCCTTGTTACTGTAAGATAAATGAAACATTTTGAAACTTATCATAACTAATGTAGACTGAAAATTTTGGTTGGAAAGTTTACTGGAAAATCAGCCTCTATATAATGAGCGACAATTTTGTATATGTTGAGACCATGCACAAAACTTTTAAAATTTTGATTAAGAATATTCCAATAATACGCTGGTTCAAGTGATTTGATGAGATGATGCCTGATTTGACAATACATGTGTAGCTTCATACATAATGTCTAAAAATTCATTGTCTTCCGCGTGCCGAAGTTTATATAAATTAACATTGCCCACATTTTACCTTCGACTCATACATATTTGTTTGCATGATTTGTGTGTCAGCACTTTAACGTCTTTAAAAATAAAGGAGTGGCATTAGCCAACTAACTATAGTAAAGAATATAAAATAAAACATCCAAATGGCGAAAAGAGCATCAAAGTTAAACCTGCAAATGATTACCAACATCTCTGTAGAATATTCTATATTACCTTTATTCACTGTTGTAAGATTATTTTTGACTTCTTGCTTGAAACTTTCGAGTTTACGAATGACATCTTTGATATTATTTTCACTGTTAATTCAACAAATTTCAAAGCGTCTAAGTGAGCTACAGTTTTCAATTAAGACGAGCAAAGGGCATATTCAATGTGCACAAATCTTTTAAGATTTTGCATGGTTACTAGTCGACGAGATGACGCTATTGCATGGGTGATTGCTTCATTATGCCAAAATACATTGTCTTCGCCCTGCCCAATTTGCATAAACATGCATGATTGAACAAAGAGATACAAAGTAAATATAGAACAAAGTAAATTTAAAGTATACCTTTGACTCGTCAATTCCTGTCTCAGCACTTTAACATCTTTAAGAAACAAAGAGATGTGGTACTAGCAAATTAACTAATAGAAAATAAAACATTGACTCTACATTGAAAAACAAAGTAAAGCATCTAAATAAAATAAAATAAGCTAATAATTATAAAAACCTTTATTCACCGTTGTAAGTTTATTGTTGACTTCTTTCTTGAAACTGTAAAGCTTCCCAAAGACATTTTTAATCTTTTTACAAAAGAGATAGAATTCTTTTTAAGGTGGTCTCAGTAGCTACTATACGACTTACATAACATACCACAACCAGGGCCGTAGCGGACTGGGGAGTGTGTGTGGGGACGGGGGGGGGAGCAGAAGTAAAAGTAGAAGTTAAAAGTGAACGCAAGCTACAAATACAAAATATTTGTTGCATTTTCGAGTTTCCTGAGGGTGAAAATTAATTAATTGTACAGCTTCCCCCTCCCCCCCCCTCCCACACACACACGTCAAAGTTTTCGCTACGTATATCATGTAGTTTAGGCGTTATTTGAAAAGCAACATGGACGGATAACCTACGCCTTTCTGAGTTGCCAATGCTTTCCACTGAGATTTTTCTTTGAGATACAGCTTCTTGTCGTCAGAACGATAGGAAAGAAGACCTTCCACCTTTGGAAGTTTGTTCATTGATCTATTGTTGGCAACCACTGCAACCTGTATAAAAAATCAACAAAATCGGAGATTCTTGCTATTATTTGATGTTATTCAATAAAGGGAAAGACATGCAATTGAGCTTTGAAGTTGTTTACATATAACTTCGTTATATAGAATACCAGAGTCCTTATAGCTTACCCCATCATTAATTGTGACATCTCCAGGAACTGAACATGGACCCTATATAAGCAATATGGCAATTACTGGATATAGACAGGTCTTATAAGTCAATGTTAATATATGTAATAGCTATATGTTTCTAGTTTAGGCCAACCGATTACCTGTTTCTTTACTCCATCCTCGACACGCCATATTTCAAATTTTCCAGCATTGTTCTTTTCTTTAAACTCCATGCATTTTTTCCAAACACGCTTTGGTAAAGATGAACGGATCCAAAACCAAACTGTGATATTGTCCTTTTCTCTTAAAACCGTCCCTCCATTGATAGCTTGACATTTTGGTGCGCAGTAATCCTGCTGGCTGTCCGGACCAAAACATGCACAGCACTATATAAAATTGAATTTATTGCGTTCTGTGGCTGGGTTTTTGCAGGGCTGGAAAATATAATATTTTCTTGAATCTTTGGGAAATATGAAAAAATGTTCTGTGAATTACCAACAGTTAAAAATTTACTTTAACTATTTTTAAATAGTTAAAGTAAGTTTTTAACTGTTGGTAATTCACAGAACATTTTTTCATGTTAAAAGTCCGACACTCGTCAAATTGAAAGCATTGTTGTAGTTGAGAAAACGACATTTAAAAAAATATACTACTGCTACAATTTTGCTTCGGTTTACTTTCTAGGCTACCTTGCTCTCAGTACAGGCGTTTCACAGATTGGAATTGAGCGTTGACTATTTATCATTAAAAAATTCATTAATAATTCATGAGGAAAATACAAAAGAAATGAATGTTTAATCAATGTTTGTAAATCGGATAAAGATTTGTCCGGATTTACATAAACTTCAGCTTTGATTTTCTCGGCTTAGACAATGTTTATTTTTAAAATTACTTCGCCAATGAACTCATAAGATGGGTCATTTTTTAAGTACGACGAAACATTCGCATCCGATCTGTATCTGATCTGATTCGTTTACGGTTAAATCATCTAATCAAACGGCTAAAGGCTTGCAGTTGCCAAAACAAATCAGCCCCTCAAATTTAACCACTAATTATTCATGATTTGCTCTATTTAGACCTGTATACGTACTTCTCCGTGATCACATCCAATAAATGATGTTTGATTGTCCTGTATGCCTGAACGTCCAGACGAAACACTGTAACTGCATGAAGAAAAATAACAGAAGAAAGTTCTGATTTTATGCAATATGCACTGGTACAGTATGTAAAGTTTGACCGTAAAACAAATTTTAGTCTGCATGTGACAATATTTTTTGTTTACAACCGGCTCTATTTGCTGACTAAAAGTAGCTGAATACGCCAGATGATGAGTTTTTTTAACAAAACGTAGCCAAATAATATCATTCAAATATTTTTCAATATCTTCGATAAAGTTCATTCCTTTAACCAATGTTAATGTCCATGGGCGAAGAAAGCAAATCATGACATACTTATTACCTGTATGAGCCAGATGTGTCGATATGATAATTATGAAGATACGCAAAGCCAATTGGACATGATTCTTTAAAACATTCGTTCATTTTATCCTGATGAATGAAAATGATGGAAAATGAAGTGCTCTGCAAGACCTCTAAATTATGTGCATCACAGTTTTCAACATTTATAGTATAAGAATAAGGTTACAGACCCATCCTAGTCCAGGTGCAATCGCAGCTCCAAATCGCGAACAGTAAAAGTTTCTTGTTGAGATCTTTCTGGTCATAAGATCTTTGACGTAGGCAATGTTCCCAATCCCTGGGTATCGATGACTGCACCCTCCTTCGTTCGACATGAGCAATTTTGAAAGAATGCGCGGGGATTTGAAATGATAATACCTAAAGTAGAGTAATTACGCTGTGGTTGATTTAAAACTTGAACAGCAACAGTCAAGACAACAGCAATCAAAACAACAACCACGACGACGACAACAACAACAGCAAGGAACAGCAGCAGCAACAGCAACGACAGCAACAGCAACAACAGCAAGGAATAGCATCAGCAACGACAGCAACAGCAACAACAGCAACAACAGCAAGCAATAGCAACAACTGCGCATGCATGCAAGCAACAGCAACAACAGCAAGTGATTGCAACAGCAACAACAGCAACAGCAGCAACAACAACAACACTAACAGCAATAACAACAACAACAACAACAACAACAACAACAACAACAACAACAACAACAACAACAACAACAACAACAACAACAACAACAACAACAACAACAACAACAACAACAACAACAACAACAACAACAACAACAACAAAGCAAACAACGACAATAACAATAACAACTAGAGGGAAGTCGAAGACACAACAACAGCAAACAACGACAATAACAATAACAACTAGAGGGAAGTCGAAGACTGCATACATCCGCGGCCGTTATTTATCATGCATAAATTATACAATAAGCTAATTGTGCATTCTGTTTACTCTGCACGGCAAAGCAAGTGTTTGCTAATTTCACATCCAATTTTTATCCAAATTAACCAAAATTTAATCAATTTGTCCTTAGGCAATGTCCATTAGGTAATGTCCAAGTTATGGTGCTGGCAGACAAACGCACAGATATTAGACACAGAGAAACACATACAAACGCCGATGAAAACATAACCTTCTGGCGGAGGTGATAACAACAACAACACGTTACATACCAGTGTGCGCGAGTATCATGAAATTCTCTAGTCGTTGAAATCTGTACACGAAAATCTATCACATTTTTCTCACCAAATGTACTTGACCACCTCGCCAGACCGTGAGGGTGAACAAGGGAAGAATTGGAAGGAATAGCCCAGGTTTCAGGTGTATCTTTGATACCAATCAATAAGAATCCCCCACTATCTGTATCAACATCACACCATGCCTATATCAAATTGATAATTGGGCCACGACCTGAAACTGGATGTCATGTACACTAATCACCCTAGGCTAGGCCAGGACTGCAATTACCGGAAGAACGTTGGAGAACGCCGTTACATTTGCGTACGAATTTGCTTCGGGAAAGTTCTCAGCTGAGTCAGCTCGCCAGATTCATTTAGATTAGATTAATTGCAGTCCTAGGGTGATTAGTGTATATAACATCCATGGTGTACATGTAGATAGTTAAAAATGTATACTTTTTATGAGGGATAGGATCTGCAACAAAGTCCTGATCATAAATCACATATTATTTTACTTACTTTGACCGGACCCTTTTCTGTTTGAATCCAGTATATGCCACTCTTAGCTTTTGGAACATTGTCAACAATACGTGAACAATCTTTTGCCGGATCAAAATAGTTGCCATATGAATAACCTGAGTAATAACATGATCAAGGGCGACAATTAGTCTAATTAGTCATAAATTAAAAGTCCGAATTCTTTTTTGCAGTATATCATTTTTGTTCACTTTATAGGTGTAGGATTTAAACTTTTGGGAGGGTTTGGAGGAATACTTAATGAAAAAAATTTAAGTAGAGTAAGAAATTTATACTCGTTGCAAACAGGTGGGAAAATTGTCGTCGCTGACCAAATTTATCGCGGACGCTTTCTTTTTGCCAGCAAAAATTGTGAAAACAACAAAAACACAGATTTCGCTACCCTGTTTCTCCTACTGCAGCAAAGGGACAAGAAAAGAAAAGAAAGCTAGCAGAAGTAAACGTTAATAAACGCTTATCAAGACGTATTACTTGTCGCAATCGGGAAATTAGCAATCAAGAATTCTTTGCTGAAACATGGCCGAAAATGACGTTTCTTGCAAAATGTGTGTTTTGATGAAAAATAACCTCGATCAGGAACTTAATATTGATGGAATATTACTTGAAATTTGCAGTACATGCGATTGTTGTCCAGGACAATGTATAAACATCTGGTTTTTGTGGCTAGCCCGTTTGCGGGCTAGCCACTATCACATACACAAACGCGATGAGCGATGATGATGGTGTCCAGTCCGGATTTTCGTAAAGTATCGGGAGCAATCGGAAGCGCCCGTATTTTTCTGCCGACATTTCACATTTGCATTTCGAGGCAATACTAGTGATGTTGTTACGACGCAGTTGTTAAACCAGAAAATTAAAATAAAGTTTATCTTCATGGCTTCAACCTATGGTGTCGAAACCGATCAGAAATTGCGCCTACTCGCCGTGTAAATATGGGTTTTGATTTGCACTTTTGACTGATTTGCCATCTTGAATTGTCTTCTTGTTGAGATTTCATATCTCAATTGCATTCGAAATGTTTGGTATTTTAAAGAAGGGGTATTGTGTGGAGGAGATTTATAATGCAGCAAATAAAACCAGCATTGGATAATTATGGTAAAAGACCAAAAACTGTGCATCGAACTCGTTTATTTAAAGGCTTTAAGTATACCTTTTCTTCAGACATTGACGGCGTCTCAAATGTCTACATATTTGTAATAAACCTATAAAGGATTATTGCGCCTGAGTCGAATAATTCAGCATGATTTGTCTCACGTTCTCTTATAAGTTGACTAATATTGCATAAAAGTGGTAAAAGTTGGTGTGCTAACCAAGATTTCAGTGTATTTGTTTGCTAATATTGCTAGGCCTATATCGCAAACGCTATTTGCCTATTAAAATATCATATGACACGCAATTTTAATTCCACGGCAAAAGTGCTGTTGCGCAAATAACAAACGCGAGATTAAATATATATGACAGTATTACAGTTTAGTAATATTGCATTAAAAGTGGTAAAAGTTGGCGTGCTAACCAAGATTTCGGTGTATTTGTTTGCTAATGTTGCTATATCTCAAACGCTATTTGCCTACTAAAAATATATGACACGCAATTTTAATTCCACGGCAAAACTGCTGCTGCGCAAATAACAAACGCGAGATTAAATATATGGCAGTATTACAGTTTAGGTATCTTTTAAATTGCTAATAGATCACACGGAAACTTTTACAATCGTTATATTCAAAAGCCTAGCGTGCAAATTCACATATTTGTGTTTTATATTCAAGTGTTTGAATTCGCTATTTACATGGGAAGCGACGAGATATGACACGGTATTTTTCAAGTATACCGTGAAACTCCACTGACAAAATGAGCCCGCACAAGTGGGAGAAAATTTGCGCATTCTGACCATCGTGGTGTCTTCTTATTACTATTAAAGTTAACCAGCATGGCAGGCTTTCTGGGTTTGGAGGAGGGTTTGGGGAGTTAAAGTTTACCAGGCTAGCCACATGTACGCATTGCGTACCTATTTTTGAGTGATACTGTGCGCCGTCAAATTTCAGTATATGAGCCATGAGGTATTTTGCTAAAATTGCTTGTTTTTCACCTTAATTTTCTCATACATACAGGTTTGCCAATGAAATGTGATTAGGTCAGAAGATGTGCTTTTCTTTCTAGTTTTTGCTAATAAATTGTAAACTCGCCTAAAAAATGAAGAAAGTACTGAATTTTGGCAAATTTCATGTGCAAGTGTGATTTATACGAAAAAGGCGACTCAGAAAATTAGCATCAGAATAAACATTTTGCCCTGTATTTTGCTATAATAGTTTTAAAATATTATTTCTAGGTTTTCAAAGTATTTGAAAAACATATAAACATAGCAATCAGATTTTTCTATGACCGTCATTTCGAAGCGTAAACTTTGTATTATTTTGTAACACAATTTTCTCAAAATTCTGTAAACACAAATTTTGTCATGTTTATACAGGTTGTGCCAACGAAATATCGCTGTTGCACATTAAATTTCAAAGCATTTTAAAGTCGATGTTAATTTTCTTGACTTTGTAAAAAATGAAGAAGTTTCAGTATTTTTGGTTTGAATTTCACATTTTATTGAAGCTATCAGACGACATTTTCAGGTGGCTCCATTTTCAGGTGGCTATATGATGAAGGCCTATGATTTGATGAAGCCAAAATAGTTTTTCTGAGTTATGAGCAGAAGTACTTGATCCCAAACGTCGGGCTATATATCAAATTGAAGCTATTGAAAATTGCTATTCGGTGTGGAAATTTCAAGACTTCAGCGAAAAGAAAGGTATTTAAAAAATACAAAAACAACTGCAAACGGCAAATTATCGGTAATTATGTTTGTAGTTTTTCAATATTTCCCTTTTAGCTAAAGTCTTGAAATTTCTACACCAAATAGCGTTTTTCAATAGCTTCAATTTGATATATAGCCCAAGTTCCCAAGTTCAGTATTGCCAGTATTTCTGCTCATAACTCAAATTTATAGTTCAATGCTCCATACACTTTTCATCATTGGGGGACTGGTACCTAATTTTGAGTTTTCAAAAATCCGAACCACAAGTTATGTTTATTTTGATGCTTTGAGTCTTCCTTGTTCTCATTTGTTCTCAAAGAACAAATTTTGTCCTGATTTAGCTCTGAACATTGAATAACTAGTCATTTTCGAAGACGTTTTAAGGTAAAAAATGCAATGTTCAACGTTCAAACTCTTGTGAAAACCGACGATCGACCCAACCGGCGGAAAGTTTTTTACTCCAATATTTGGCGATTTATAAGTTCATATCCAGAGGTTTTTTGTACTTACAACTGGTAAATGTATTCAAAGTGTTACTAACAACAAAGGAATTCAGTGAAACAGCATCATGCGCCGGCTCAAACTGTTTTAACTTGTCAACAACAACATGAAAACACACAAGTTACGACTGAAAACGAATATAAAACTATGTAGAAAAGCCAAAAAGTTCATACATGTCACACATATCTTATACCAAACGACCGACAATCACCTGTTTTCTTGGCGTTATCCCGAGTTAGCATGCAAAACTAAATATATTTGATTTCTAAGCAAGAAAACACACAATATATATATGTTATTTACCGGCTGCGCGGTCCGTACTGAAAAAATATTTTCCCGAGGTCTCAGAAGCGGCCCGAGGCCGAAGACCGCTTCTGAGGCCGAGGGAAAATATTTTTTAGTACGGACCGACCTAAACGGTAAATAACGTGTTTATTTTTTTATTTGATAGTTTATGAATCATGTTTATGATAGTTAAAATTCCAGTTGCGAAGTACATTTGAGATCAGTTGCGTTTGTTACTTTTATAGTGCAAGCATGGCTGACAAACTGCTAAAACGACGCGATAAAAGCTGGATAAAAATCTTTTAGGAGAACAAGAAAACAGAAGGTAAACAAATTAAAAATATTCATTTTCCGATTCGTTTTGCAGCATGGACATGCTTGAAAAATGCGGCTTCTTGACAGACAAATACAAATTTTAGTTGCCGAAAAACAATTTGTTCTTTACAACATTTATCAAAACAATTTTGTCCAAATAAGCTCCAGTTCCCTTGGGCCTGCACGCGGGCTAAATAAGCTCAGGAATCGTCTTTAAACTGCCATTTAAGGTTTGTTTTTTTTAAATTTTATGTTTAAGGACAAGTTGGACGTTGTACTATTTATATTTATACGTATATTTTCGAAGAATAGCTGAATATATGTAGAACATTTGAATCAAAACATGTAGCACTGGCAAGTGTTTTTCGATGTTTATATTTGGTTTTTTTTACACAGTTTGGTCGGAGAAAAGTACATTTCGGGCTTGGCACTAAGTCCACTGAAGCCAATTCACTGTATTTTACTGTCTTTAGTATCGATAGGGTCGATTTTTAAACTTTTTGGTTAGTGTTTTGAGTTTGAAAATTGTCTTCACTCCTCGGTTTTTCGCGAAGGAATAACTCTTTTGGACCACGGTCAAGATATCGTAAAAAGCTGCCCGCTGCTGCAGCCAATCAGATTGCAGGAAATCAAAAAATATCACTAGGCATGCACAAATAAAAAAAAAAATATTTGATATTTCGACTAGACTAAAAACATTTTTGTGCGTGTTTTCCTGGAGATGCGCCTGCGAAAACATGTACGCGCATGTCAATTAATTGATCTTGCAGAGTGTGAAAAACTTTGGCCGCGCGGAATAAAACCGTGATTATTTCCAAAACGAGTTCGGTAAGGTGTCCCTGAAAATTTGTACATGAGTCGATACATACTTCAAGATTTCATGATGGAAAAATAAAAAAAAATTGTCGACAGAAACTGTCAAAAAAGTCGAAACTTAATTCTAAAGAATTGAGTCGACAGATTTTTTTTTAAACTTCCCAGAAATGTTTCTTGACACTAACGTAACTGATTTATTAAAAAAAAAATTGGGGTCACCGAACTGCGATATTTTCGGCTATTTAGTGTTACCATTATTCGTTATAGTTGTCATGGAAACGCGACTTTTATCAGAATTCTTCTTGTTTGCGACACGTCTTACTATGTGTTACAATTATAAGTAAAACTTAACCCTGTAAAAGCATTTAAACAGAAAATATTCAACTTTTGCTCCTTTGGCTAAAAAGTGTATTGAGCCACCTTAAAAGGAAATTTTTTGCTCAGTTTTGTTTTACACTGAAATAATCGATATTAATAGTTTACATTGTAAAATATGTGGCAATAGAGGAAATCAAAGTATTACTGCAACATTTTTTGTCAGTGAATCCAATTTTTGTGGTGATCTGTGGGCTAGTCTAGGACCTGTATATGAGTTTGTATGCATTTCATTTAGCACAGGTAATCTCAACTGTTTTAGGGTAAAATGACCATGGCGGTCAACATGGCATATGTGCCAAAAGCTGAATCCGGGACGAAAGTCCTGAAAATGACCCCGCCCTGAAACGGCAGTGTCGACATAGCTCTAACTTCAGAAAACAAAAAGTGATAGTCTTTCTGAAGTGCTTATAGTGTTTAGAAGGGTTGCTTTAGGGGTGGTCATTGGAAGAAAAATTTGTCTAAGTATAATATTTTACAAGAAAATGACCATGCACCACCCCAGGTAAATTGCTGATTATGCATAAAATAACTAATATGCCTGGCAGAAATTAAATATTCTTATTTCCTAAAAACAATTATCATGGGGTTAAAAACTATGCTTAATTTAATATAAATATTGTTGATTTCATAAGATTGTCATTGTTTTCTTTAAATATAATACATTTTATTTCACTTACCCCCCACGAAAACGCGATTTCAGCCATATTTTGCCGTCTTGTTTCCTTTTTATCGCCGAATCACGCAAATATCATCCAGTTATTGTACTTTTACATAATCATAAATGGCTGAAGAAGATTTCAAAGAAGGTTTCATCCACTTTTGAAACAGTGCAGTGTATTTTATCTTCGATAATGTGTCCTTCGATATCTCGTCAAATTCCGCCATTTTAATGGCTCGCCGCTTCTCTGCCCGATAAATGCCACTTCTTCGTTTTCATATGTATTTAGATTACATTATCCAAGAGTACTTCATTGTAGAATAGTCCCAATCCAAAAATTGGAAATATTATTTGTACTTGGGAGGAAAAAACCTCCCAGTACAAATGCCACTTCTTCGTTTTCATATGTATTTAGATTACATTATCCAAGAGTACTTCATTGTAGAATAGTCCCAATCCAAAAATTGGAAATATTATTTGTACTTGGGAGGAAAAAACCTCCCAGTACAATTGTCCTGTTAGAATTCAAAAGAAATAATTTAAAAGTCACGCGCAAGTTCGCGAAAACACCTCGTGGGTTACATAACAGGGGGGGGGGTGAATATTTTCACGAAACGTTTGTTCGCCACCACAGGCCACAGCAACCTAAGTTAGGTACATTATATTTATTGTATATTTGTGATTTTTGATAAAAAAACAATAAATATTTGTGTATATTTATCATCAATTATAAAAATACAAAAAATATAATACATTTAGTTAGGTTGCTGTGGCCTGTGGTGGCGAACAAACGCTTCGTGAAAATATTCATCCCCCTGTTATGTAACCCACGAGGTATTTTCGCGAACTTGCGCGTGACTTTTAAATTATTTCTTTTGAATTCTAACAGGACAATTGTACTGGGAAGTTTTTTCCTCCCAAGTACAAATAATATTTCCAATTTTTGGATTGGGACTATTCTACAATGAAGTACTCTTGGATAATGTAATCTAAATACATATGAAAACGAAGAAGTGGCATTTATCGGGCAGAGAAGCGGCGAGCCATTAAAATGGCGGCAATTTGACGAGATATCGAAAGACACAATATCGAAGATAAAATACACTGCACTATTTCAAAAGTGGATGAAACCTTCTTTGAAATCTTCTTCAGCCATTTATGATTATGTAAAAGTACAATAACTGGATGATATTTGCGTGATTCGGCGATAAAAAGCAAACAGGACGGCAAAATATGGCTGAAATCGCGTTTTCATGGGGGGTAAGTGAAATAAAATTTATTATATTCAAAGAAAACAATGACAATCCTTATGAAATCAACAATATTTATATTAAATTAAGCATAGTTTTTAACCCCATGATAATTTTTTTAGGAAATAAGAATATTTAATTTCTGCCAGGCATATTAGTTATTTTATGCATAATCAGCAATTTACCTGTGGTGGTGCATGGTCATTTTCTTGTAAAATATTATACTTAGACAAATTTTTTCTTCCAATGACCACCCCTAAAAGCAACCCTTCTAAACACTATAAGCACTTCAGAAAGACTATCACTTTTTGTTTTCTGAAGTTAGAGCTATGTCGACACTGCCGTTTCAGGGCGGCGTCATTTTCAGGACTTTCGTCCCGGATTCAGCTTTTGGCACATATGCCATGTTGACCGCCATGGTCATTTTACCCTAAAACAGTTGAGATTACCTGTGCTAAATGAAACGCATACAAACTCATATACAAGTCCTAGACTATGGGTAGATAACCAGAGAACGTCTATAGTTTTCAATATATGAATAATCCTGGTTTCGCATCAAACACATTTAAAAGGGGTTTTTTCCTTTTTTGCGGCGCGGAGTTCGCTGATTTTGCATCAAACATATTTATTTATTTTTTTATTTTTTACAGCCTGGAGTTCGCTGCCCAATCAATGGTGATGTGTTTTAACGAGGCTAGAGAGAGTGAAGATGATTCTATTCCACTCGATTTTTTGAAATTAATCAAGATTCTAAAAAATTGACATCATAAACTAACGGCTTGAACAAAAGGTTACAGGGATTATTTCCATATTAATCTTATAAAAATTCTATATCACTGTACATCGCTTAAGCAATAGGAAACCTGCCAGTCCGCGTATAGTTGGACAGTTTGAACTCAGTTTCCTTGTTTAGTGACGCTTATATAGCTTGATGTGAACTATTTTTGAAAATTCATCACTAAGCACAGCACAAAATAATAATCACTGCACAGTGCACACCTAAATTAGCTCCCAGTTTGATATATTCAGTACATGATTAATTTGTTAATACAAGCCATTGTAAATATACATATTTATTGGCTATTGGTGTAAGTAATCTAGGATGGTAATTCCAACGATCAAACACTGTGATTCGATCAAGCCGGTGAGCGCGAAAAACAACTTTAAAAGGACTGAGGAGAGTTTCGAGGAGTGAAAAAATTCTTTCAAAATATATTTTTGAGCAAAATTCCGAAAGAAAAATTATACAATTTTCATGAAGAAACTTCAATAGTTGGTTTACCGATAAGTTTTGACTGTTTTAGATCCATCTGGAACAAAAATGAGGGATGTCGCATTGTCGCTTTCGTGACATGTTACTTTATAAATCAAATCGGTTGCTAAAACTTGATGTTATCAACAGTCAACCAGGATTAGCTTTGGATTAAGGTTAGATTAAAGTAAGATTAAGATTTGGATTAGTTTGTCAGAGGTAGAATCAATTGGGACTTTTGTCCTCTTTCTGCCGCATGTTCGCTAAGAACTGATGGAGAATTGGCTGGATTCAGTACGTGTAACCTTTCAATTGTAAGACTGTGCTCAAAGTTTAGACATATTTATAAGAAACTCAATCTCTAACTTTAATTCATTGGTTACCAAAAAGGACTTCGTTCATATAAATTATAAGAATTAGTTCCCATAAATTAACCTTTATACGATACCGGATTTCGGCATACTTGTAGCCACGGAGATTTATGGCTATTATTGGATAGGGGATTTTTCCATACTTTATAGCCGCGGCCGGATTTGTAGCTATAAAGGATACCAGATTTCGGCAAACTATAGCCGCGGTCGAGTTTGTGGCTATAAAAAATACATTATTTTGATATCTCATAAGCACACTCATATATCTATATATATAGCTTAAGATTTTGGTTTACGAAACACAAACAGTGCTCAATACCATATAGATAGAGCGTAATATAGTTTTTCGTTTTACCTCAACAACAGTCTGTTTCATCCGTATAGGAATCATCAGGTGGTGAGTAATTTCGAAATTGTAGGTTGCTTTTATGCTATCGAAAGAATGTGCGGAATGCGTGTAGGCGAAACAATGCTTAGGTGAAAATGAAACAGGCAGTAATTATAGACTGATATATAAAGCTATCGGTGTGAGTGAGAGCGTTATTAAAATTGGACGTTTACTTGGTTTATGTTTGGGAATATTAAAAATTCGACATGCCTCGATGGTTTTTTGTACATTGTGACGAATAGATTGCTCGCTATCATTTTGTAAACATACCAAAGCTAAATAGGCAATAATACAGTCAAAGTTTGTAACATTGATCTCTCTGTACATTTGGTCAAGGTTTAGACCATGAGCATTCACTGCACGATATAGATCTCTATGGCGGTCGAGAATTGTATTTATATGAAACGATAAAGTTTGCTTATCAATATCAATTTCATTTCGTTTCAACTCATAAAAAGTTATATCTATGTTACCATGATACTCTCACCACAACGATTGAAAAGCAAATGAGACACATAGTATTTATTTCAGTAAATATATTTCGAGAACAACTCGCGTCTCTTATTCAGCCAGTTTGACTTATCCGCTTTTAAAGTGCAGAGTTTCTCTTGGAAGCAAAGGTTATATACATTTCTTTCCGCCGCTAGAATACGAGGCTGCTCGTTTCAGAATAGACTAATTAATTGTGAAGTCCTGCTGCTTTTCCTTTAAGTTCCACAAGTATTTTGAGAGCTCTGTATTGTTCCTGTATGTAACGTTATTGAATAATTTGTTGTGGTAATATAACCGTTCCTTGAAGGTGTTTCCCGTCATGCCAATGTATTCTTTCGTTTCCGAATTGCTGGTTACGACCTCTGCTTTATAAACTATGCAGTCTAATAGGCATTTCTTCTGGAGTGGACATTCGTCGCTATTGATACAATTGCATGTGACGCTGTTTGTTGATGATGTTGTTTGGGTTGTCGATTTCGCGCCTGATAGTATTCTGGTGTTATGTTTAGAAATTATGCTCTTGCAATTATCCATGCAGCTGTAACTGACTTTCACCGAGTTACGATTAAATATCTCATGAAGGCAGCTGGAGGGTGGGAAATGATTATCAATTAAGTTGAAGAACATCTTGCCCACATTCGTTCTTACGTTCTTGTTGTACGGTGGATTGAACCAAATTATGTTTCGTTGTCTTCGTTTATTGCCACTACATTTCATACATGGGGGCAGCGGTTGAAAAGGCATTTTGGTCGGATGATAATTGCGAAACATGTTTGTTCACTGATAACGGGATTTGTTTTATGATCGATGGTGGATGATTTAAATGACTGTTGATGAAAAGAGGATCATTATTAGGTTTTCGATAAGGCTTGTAACTCTGCTCATGCGCGTCAATTTTGTGGGGGGATGGGGGGACGCATCTCCCCTCCCAGGTTTTGGAGTGGGGGGACGAATATCTAATTATCCCCCCCCCTCCCACTTTTTAACATGTTCAATAAATTTTCTTGGTAATCTAAAAACCTAATGCTAGTATCCCATTCATCCAGACTTGTGGTTGGAACGAAGACATTTAATAAGATGAAGTAGAACGTATGACCTCTCTGCATACTGACATCGCATATGTTATGTGAATACTAAAAAAATATTCATTACATTTTGTTTTTTTATTTTGGATTGGCTAGGGGCCTTCTAAAAATCTTATAGGTTTTTTTAATTAAGACCTGCTACACTACTTCATTCTTATATTTACTCAGTTTGAATTATTATATTGAACAAGAATAAAAGTATATAATAAAATATAAAACATTAACATACATATAAACTTAAGCCCCGTTTACACTGCGCTCGATTTTTGGTACTGTACCAATTTTATCCGTGTCGTACTAAAAATTGAGCGTAGTGAAACGGTGCTTTAATTATATATATTCGAAGTGGAAGATACTATATATGTATATTTACACTAAGAGCAAGTAAAAAAAAAAAAGTTTCTTGTTTCCGCCCGCATCCTTTTTCCCTGCCGCATGGATTTTTTTAATTTTTTTTTATATTCGAGGCTTTCAAAGAATTTCCACTTACATATGTAAGCCATTTTGCTCTTTTCAGCATAGTTCGGTTGCCGTTCGGAACTTTTCGTCAACTCTCACTTATTTTTCGGTACTTCGCGCCGATGTTCGTGCCATATTGTTATTTTGGCCACATATTGCATTAGTAGCTGTTTGTTTATTTTATTATATATTTACGTTTTGTGAGTAAACTTGAATATTTAATATTTATTTATTTGGTAAACTTTAAGAGCAATATTTGAAGGTTTGAAAATTAACAGTCATTCCAATCATCCACCATCGATCATAAAACAAATCCCGTTATCAGTGAACAAACGTATTTCGCAATTATCATCCGACCAAAATGCCTTTTCAGCCGCTGCCCCCATGTATGAAATGTAGTGGCAATAAACGAAGACAACCAAACATAATTTGGTTCAATCCACCGTACAACAAGGACGTAAGAACGAATGTGGGCAAGATTTTCTTCAACTTAATTGACAATCATTTCCCACCCTCCAGCTGCCTTCATAAGATATTTAATCGTAACTCGGTGAAAGTCAGTTACAGCTGCATGGATAATTGCAAGAGCATAATTTCTAAACATAACACCAGAATACTATCAAGCGCGAAATCGACAATCCAAACAACATCATCAACAAACAGCGTCACATGCAATTGTATCAATAGCGACGAATGTCCACTCCAGAAGATATGCCTATTAGACTGCATAGTTTATAAAGCAGAGGTCGTAACCAGCAATTCGGAAACGAAAGAATACATTGGCATGACGGGAAACACCTTCAAGAAACGGTTATATAACCACAACAAATCATTCAATAACGTTACATACAGGAACAATACAGAGCTCTCAAAATACGTGTGGAACTTAAAGGAAAAGCAGCAAAACTTCACAATTAATTGGTCTATTCTGAAGGGTCGTTGGTACGGACATGGTAGTTTAAAATGTGAAATAGCCTTTTAATTGCGATATAAATTATTTATAGTGTTGAAAGTTTTTACAATATTTCGGAATATTTCAGGCAATGTAAATACACTCTCCACCTCTATCCTATTGTTTTGTTACGCTTGAAAATATGTTGGGCGTTGTCTGTCTGGTCTATCAGTTCACTTAACCAACCCGAGCAGTGATGGCTTCAGGCAAGTACTATGGACTTTGGAAGTACGAGTCACAAGTAAATAATATGGTAATTAAAACTTGAGGATACAATCCAAATTGATCAGGCCTATATAGCAATGAAATAGTGAAATTGATTAATTTTATGAATTATTATCATAGCATTATTGATGTTTTTGGTCGACGAAGCAAGTGAGTTCCGCGTTTCGTTTGGCCGACTATATTTGTCATTTATATAACTTTTCACTCTCGCTTCAATGCGTTTGGCATCACCTGATTATCTTTGTCGCATCATATAGAGCAAACAATTAATCAATGTGTATTTTTCGCATATGTTTTCAGGAAAATGTAAACATTTAAGGAAACATGGGAATTTAAGGAGCTATTGGGCGTCTGTTTCACATCTTTGCGCAGTGTTGATTCGTTCAACTTTAATATAACTACATAGTTGTGCAAGAAGACTAAGACTGATATCCAATAAACCTTCAATTTCTGCTTGATGTTGTGCGACAATTTTTATTCAAAACCGAAATATGAAACTTAAAGGTGAGGTAATGTCCGTTCTGCGCATACGTTCTGCGCATGCCTGCATTTCAATGGGCGGTACATCACCGTTATTGCTACAGCCAAGCGGTTAGAATGTGCACTCCTGAAGCCGTACACCCAATAATCAGGGCCGAAGCTTTCGATTCCTGCCAGGGGGCCTATAGTTGCCATTTTCGCACCTGCTCCTGGCTTGGTTTAAACAAATGCATAAAATTCACACTCGAAGTTTCCATCTACAAAATCCTTCAACATTACTCAATGGACCATTCCCCAATTAACCAAAATTTTCATCTCAACAAGTCTAGACAAAATTCCATCAAAGCATGAAAGAGCATCACAAAATTAGTAATATTCCAAAGTTTCGTTGCGAAATGTTGTAAAATGCGGATTATATAGCCTTGCGAAATTTGCAATTTCCAGTCATTTTAGATTACAAACGAGAAATGGTTACCACTTTTCCCAAATTTTGATCTTAACTAGCCTAAACAAAAATTTCATCACAGCTTGAAAGAGCATCACAAAATTAGTAATATTCCAAAGTGTCGTTGCAAAATGTTCTAAAATGCGTACGATAGCCTTGGGAAGTTTGTAATTTTCAGTCATTTTGTATTACGCACAGAAGTAGTAAGCATTTCCCGTTTGTAATCTAAAATGACTGAATATTGCAAACTTCGCATGGCTATATTATCCGCATTTTACAACATTTTAAAACGAAACTTTGGGATATTACTAGTTTTGTGCGGCTCTTTCAAGCTGTGATAAAATTTTTGTCTAGACTTGTTCATGAGTTCAAAATTTTGTTTAATTGGGGAATGGTCCATTTGGATTGATACTTACCTAACATGATCACGCTCTACGATTGGGAATTATTAATAAATTTTAAAGTTTATTGGGGTTTTTTATCATTATTAAACCATTGTTTAATGCATTGTATTGTTGCATTACATGTTCAAAGACTTGATACGTGACAAGTTTTGAAATTAACCAATCAGATAATTTCTTTCTGTAATTATTCCTTCCGGAGAAAAAGTCTGATTCTGACTCCAGTTCAAAACGTGTCAATGCTGTTCTGATGGTTGATTGTCAATTGCACGTTTGTTGCACGATATAGCAAGGTTATTGCTGGAGGTTTATTTTCAACCAGAAGTTTATTTTCATTTGACCATTTCTATTATTGTAAGCCATCGACCTTTAAAACCAGGGTAAAAATACAAAGATTTCTTCATCAAGTCGACTAGAATATTTTACAGTATGTACCAGGGCCTATTTTAGTATGCAGTATTGCACACTTTGTGCAGTATTGAATAAAAGTGTGCAGTATTAAATGCGAAAGTGTGCAGTATTGAAATTGAAGTTTGAAACAAATTTCAACTTTGCATAATATGTGCTGAAGGAGCGTAGTCAATGAAATATAAAGTCGAGGATTCCAAAATGCCTTTGCAACAAAATGTGCAAAGGCACAAACAAAGATTGGCCAAATATATGCCAAGTTCCAGTAATAATTCCAATATTCAATATTTTTATATCAAAAAAGTCGATGTTTTCCAGGTTTTCCAGGTGTTCATCATCATCTTTCCCAGTGATAATCATGTCATCTAAGATACAGCTTGTTTCATTAACTCCTTCTAAAACTTGATCCATTGATCTCTGCACGGTTAATAGAAATGGGATGGTTAGGCTAGCTGGACCACGTGACAAATATGTTATTGTCCTCTTTTTATTAACGTCACGTGACGAGATAAGGAGGCGCTTGTTATGGAAAGTGTTAACAGATATATTTTTTAATTTAATTTAATTTAATGAATTTGTCACAATTACAACAAAGGACAATTACATATTTACAGAAACAATGACAGGAGAAGGTAACAGGAGAATTTTCCAATTGACAACCAACCCCAACAAGAACAATACAATAAAAAAGCAAATATCCAGTTTTTAGAAGTCGGACTGTATCTAAATCCAACTACGGCGGTGTGTACGTTTGCAGCCTGTCCGAAAAATATCCATGCAGTTTTGATTTAAAAATAGAAACGGACTGGCATTTTTTTAAATCATGTGGTAGATTGTTCCATAGTTCAATAACTCTTGGAAAAAAAGAGTTTCTGTAATAGTTTTGCTTATGGTCAGTTATTATTTTAAGATTGTTCGGATCAAAGTTTCTAGTTGAGTAGCGGCTTGAAACTGGAGAAAAATATTTTTCACAGTTAAGATGTATAGTACCACAACGACATTTAAATAACAGTATTAGGTCCTTTAGTTCTCTGCGAAATCTTAGCGGCAAAAGGCCTAGATTTCTCAGTCTGTCCGGGTACAAAACTTCGCGTGGTGGATAATTTAAGATGAACTTAGTCGCTCGCCTCTGGACATTTTCAACCAAAGCTCGATGTTTGACTGTCGATGGTGACCATGCGCTGGAACAGTACTCGAGATGTGGGAGAACCAGAGAGCAAAAAAGAAGTTTGCGGGTACTTATATCTGTAATATCCCTACAAACTCGTTTCACCAATCCAAGTTTCCGGTTTGCTTTAGAAACCATTTTCTCGATATGTCTTCCCCACTGCAAGTCACGGGATATGACGATGCCCAGATCTTTAATAAAAGGGACGCATTCTAGGTATTCAGAACCCAATCGATATGACCAGCAGTCACTAGGGATTCGTTTTTTTGAAATATGAAGGGCTTTACATTTCAGGACATTGAAGGACATGCTAGAATCCAAACTCCATCGGTGAAGGCCATCGAGATCTTGTTGGAGAAGAGATTGCGAAGATGGGGAGTCTAATGTTCTATACAATTTCGAATCATCCGCAAATAGTGCCAAGTTTGAATCCGAATGGATATAGTTGGGTAAGTCATTGATAAAAACAAGGAATAAGAGCGGCCCAAGAATTGATCCTTGTGGAACCCCCGAACATGCTGGAAGCCAATCGGAATAGATCCCATCAAGAACAACACGTTGGTGTCTGTCTGTCAGATAACTCTTCAACCACTGTAGCAGGGATCCGGAAATACCATATCGTTCCAATTTTGCAATCAGCAAGTGGTGAGGAACTTTATCGAAGGCCTTCGCGAGATCCAGATATAAAACATCAACCTCCTTACCACGTGCAAGAGAATCTAATATATCATGATAAACTTCTAGTAGCTGAGATTCTGCTGAACGTCCTTTGCGAAAACCATGTTGGAAATCGTAGATGAACTGTGACAAGTGATGTTGACAATGGTATGAAACACATCGTTCAAATACCTTTGATAAAATACAACGTAAGGAAATGGGTCTATAGTTTGAAGAAAGTGAGAGATCATCTTTCTTAAAATTAGGCGTAACATTGGCTCGTTTCCAGGTGGTAGGGAAATGTCCAAGTGAGAGGGACATGTTAAATAACCGACAGAGGCTTGGAGCAATTACTCCGGCTGCTTCTTTAAGTAGTCTTCCTGGGATGTTGTCAGGTTCACAAGCCTTACTAGGGTCGAGATTTTTAAGAGCGTGGAGAACTTCAGACTCAGAAAGATTAATGGTTGCCAATGGTTCAATAGCACACGTGACACCTTGAAAATTAGGCAGGATATCGTTCGAGAAAGAACAAGAAAAAGAAGAGGAGAAAAATGAATTTAACAAATTTACTCTTTCATACGCATCCGTGACAACCTTTAAACCATCCCGCAATATCATTGGAGTAAATGTCTGTATGGTCGACGTTTTAACAAGAGACCAAAATCGCTTCAGGTTTTCGGATAGAAACTTACCGAGTTTCAGTGCCATTTCTTTCCTTTTGTGCAACATGACCCTTTTCGTTTCACGCCGAAGATTTTGAAATTTCATTAAATCATGAGAACTTCCGGATTTGCGTAATTTGTTTCTTTGTCTGTTTTTTTTTCTAATTAGCGTTAGTAATTCTGAATCAATCCATGCATGATTGTAGTTATTCAGCGATTTGCATAATGGTACATTATCTTTAACGGCTGAAAGGAAAAAGTCAATCCAGCATGACAGGACGTCAACATCACCAGAGACAAAGCATAAATCCCATGGGGTGTTATTAAGAACTTCATTGAGACCATTCCAATTAGCTTTTTTAAAATTGTAAACTGACCGTTTAGTCGGTTGCTTCTTACATAAATTAAAATTCAAAACAAAGCTGATAAGTTATCGATAAGTTATCGGTAGATAATATATCATCAAACCCAATAACATTGGTTACTTTGTCCGGCATACTTGTAAGAATCAAATCCAAAACATTGTTGTTCCGCGTTGGAAAATCTATCATTTGCCATAGATAGTTATCTCTCACGAGCTTAGTAAAATAAGTGTGGATATTGTCACTAGTGTTATAGTCTAGGACCTGTATATGAGTTTGTATGCATTTCATTTAGGACAGATAATCTCAACTGTTTTAGGGTAAGTTGACCATGACGGTCAACATGGTAACGCTGCTCGAACCCCAATCTGGGGAGAAACGTAAAAAACTGACCACACCCAAAAACGACGCTTTCGCCATACTGCTATCTACCAAACCATAAAAACTTTGGCTATTCTGAGGTGCTTATATGGTTCAGAGATGGTACTTTTGGGGGTGGTCATTGGTCAGTGTGAAATGCCTAGCACTAATATTTCACAAGAAAATGGCCATGCAATAATCATAGTTAACGTCAATTTGTGGCTTGCGACTTCAGATAAACAGCAGTGGACTTCCATTACCTTTTTCCCTAAATCTTCTTGATGGAAACATAATTGGTACTTATTTAAATATATTATCACTGGTTTGGTGTAAAATAGTTAATATTTTCTGACCGAAATAATAATTTTAAATGTGCCTACCTCCTGCAAATGCACGTATTTGGCCAAGTTCTCCACTTTACTTCGCTGTTTATCGGCGATCTCGTCGACATCCTACAAAAAATGTAAATCATCTCAGACATAATGGTATCAAGAACATTTTAAACAAGTTTCAAGCTGGTTTTAAGTAGATCATACCTGTTTAACCATCGACAAGGTAAATCCACAACTTTGTCCAAATTCGGCGCCATTTTGTCATCCCATGTCGCTTGTTAACAATTCAGCCTTGTTACTCTTCCATCCAAGCCATTTCCATTCCACAATAAGAAATTTAACCCTTTATAACAGGAGGAAACTAAAAAATCTAAACAAAATATAATAAATGCGCCATTTTATCACCCTGTAACAGGGACTGACAGGGGGGGGGGGTAGAGACTTGAAAAATGAAAGGAAAGCCCTCACAGTATGGTAAAACCAACAATCAACATTTAATTTGTATGACTATTTCATATTAGTAAATAATAATATGTAATATAATATATTTGTCGTTAGAAGAAATAAAACAAACATTTGTATGATTGTATTTAGCTTTTAGTCTATTTCACGCAGCCTTCTTCTATCTTCGTGAAATAATTCACTCCCTCCTGTCACGTCCCTGTTACTTTGTCACGCGATATTTGTACGGAATGTTTTGAAAGACTCGAAAGCAAAATTTTACATGGTGATAAAATTGTTACCAGAGAAGTACCAGGCGGGAAACGAATTCTGATAATAAATATTATGGCGTATTTCTTATATTTTGTTTAGATTTTTTAGTTTCCTCCTGTTATAAAGGGTTGAATTTCTTATTGTGGAATGGAAATTGCTTGGATGGAAGAGTAACAAGGCTAAATTGTTAACAAGCGACATGGGATGACAAAATAGCGCCGAATTTGGACAAAGTTGTGGATTTACCTTGTCGATGGTTAAACAGGTATGATCTACTTGAAACCAGGTTGAAATTTGTTTAAAATGTTCTTGATACCATTATGTCTGAGATGATTTACATTTTTTGTAGGATGTCGACGAGATTGCCGATAAACAGTGGAGTAAAGTGGAGAACTTGGCCAAATACGGTGCATTTGCAGGAGGTAGGCACATTTAAAATTATTATTTCGGTCAGAAAATATTAACTATTTTACACCAAACCAGTGATAATATATTTAAATAAGTACCAATTATGTTTCTATCAAGAAGATTTAGGGAAAAAGGTAATGTAAGTCCACTGCTGTTTATCTGAAGTTGCAAGCCACAAATTGACGTTTAACTATGATTATTGCATGGCCATTTTCTTGTGAAATGTTAGTGCTAGGCATTTCACACTGACCAATGACCAGCCCTAAAAGTACCATCTCTGAACCATATAAGCACCTCAGAATAGTCAAAGCTTTTATGGTTTGGTAGATAGCAGTATGGCGAAAGCGTCGTTTTTGGGTGTGGTCAGTTTCGGACGTTTCGCCCCGGATTGGGGCTCGGGCAGCGTTATCATGTTGACCGTCATGGTCAACTTACCCTAAAACAGTTGAGATTATCTGTCCTAAATGAAATGCATACAAACTCATATACAGGTCCTAGACTATTAGCGACACCGGTGCTCAATTCTATATTAGGGAGATTAAAATCTCCACATAGGATGATTTGGTCAAACTGCTTTTGGCTAAAAAGTCTGAGTGATTTTTTAAGTTCCTTCATGTATTCGAGCGTAGAATCTGGTGGTCTGTAAAAAACAACCACCAAAAATCACAGATTATGCAAGGGCCGCTTGCGGCCTGAAGTATAAGATGGATTATACGAGAATAAAGGAGACGAATATAACAATGTGTAACCAACTTTATTTCGCTCCAAACTACTTAAAATACAGCGATTTAACTAAATTAACATAAATTAACATAAACTTCAACACTCCCATAAGTCTCTGCGCGTCCATTTCTTCTTCGCCATTTTATTAAGCGACTTGAACAAAACACCAAACAAGCGTCTTCAGGATGTCACTGCAAAGGAAGAAATAGCATACACAAATGTAAACATAAACAAATCCCTGCAACATGAACACGAGTTTCTCTTTATACTCTGGGCGAGGAGGGAGGGACATTGCTATATTCGTCTCCTTTATTCTCGTATAATCCATCTTATACTTCAGGCCGCAAGCGGCCCTTGCATAATCTGTGATTATGCTTCGAAACAGTCGCCTCATATAACAATGTGACTTTAAAGCAACAATAACTCGTGTTCATTGAGAATTGTGACTACCAGCCAGTAGGGATCGAGCCACTAATGGTTGATTAGTCGGTTTTAATAAAAACGCCTAAACGTAGAATCAGTAGACCAATCAGCCAATTTTAGAATATCTTGAAGAGGAATCCTATGTTAAAGGAGGACGTAGCTGCAGTCCCTCTAACAGAATGGGCTTTAAATATATCAGTGTCAATATCAGCCTTGGAAATTAAATCCTTCAACCACCTACCCAAAGTCGCCGAAAAGATCGGTTTGTGGGGTTTTATATGCGACAGCAGAAGTTTGTTAGGCATAGAAGGATCTTTAGGGCGAAAGCCCGATGTTCGCTTTTCATACTCTCGCAAACACTTGATAACACACAGTTTAGGGTTGCTGGGAAAACTAGCATGAAACGATGATTTTAGTGTTGACCCAACTTTAGACTTTTTAGTAAGTTCTGGTAGATGGAAGATTACTCCATCCTGGGAGTAATGGCGATATCGCAGGTCATGAGCAATGACCTCCGAGACCCTTTCAATTGCAGTGTGAGCAAGAAGTATGCCTAACTTTTGTGATAAATCCTTAAGTGTCAAGTTGTTATTTGTACCTTTGGATTCTATAAAGGACAACACAGTCCCAACATCCCACATGCTGGAGTACCTTGGCAGGGGTGGTCGCAAGTTATATGCACCTTTTAATAGTTGAGCTACTAAAGGGTGCTCGCCCACTTGCACAAAATCAATGTGAGCATGGGTGCTGGATATAGCCGACCTATAAACGTTTAGGGTTCTGTATGCTTTACCAGAGTTAAATTCTGTTGTTAAAACTCAATAATTGCTTCTATTGGGGCATGAACTGAACTAATTTCCCGCTCACAACACCAGCTATCCCACTTTCTCCAAGCGGAAGCATAGGTAGTTGCTGTGCCTTTGCGCCATGCTACCAGCAACAATTCTTGAGCTGGTTGTGAAATGCCTGCTTGAGTGTATGATTGGCTGATAGCAGCCAACCTGCTAGTTGGAGATTGTGTAATGGATGCATCTCCATCTGGCGTGTTAAGAGGCCTTGATAGTGGGGCAGTAGAATTGGTGCCGCTATACAACTCTGTAGGGAAGTGGATACCACGGCTGGGATTGCCAAAGAGGTGCTATCAGTACTAGAAACGGGACACTCTGGTCTGATAGTTTCTTGAGGCATCTGCCACTAGAGCAAATGGAGGGAAGGCATATCCCCTCACCTTGCTCCAGTCCTGGGTAAATGCATCTGAGGCCTCTGCCTGTGGATCGGGTCTCCAGCTGTAAAATCTTGGGAGCTGGGTTGTCAACCGGGAAGCAAAGAGGTCTACCTCTAGTGGGCCTCACAACTGATTTATTGTGGAAAACACCTGCGGGTCTAGCTTCCAATCGTGAGGCCCCGGCCAGAAGTTCCAAACAATTGATGTGGAGAGAGGATTCTGCTTGGGACCACTGCCCCCCTGTGGACGTTCCCATGCAAAATGCTCCCCAACCCATTTGGGAGGCATCGGTCTCTATAACCAGGTCTGGTCTCCCTGTAACCAGGGCTTTTCCAATCCAAGCATCCAGGTTGTCTCTCCACCACACCAGCTCCTCTTTGGCCTGTATGGTCAACTTGAAGGGGTGTTCGTACGTATGACTTAACCCTAGAGCTTTGTTTTTGCATTCCTGTAAGTGGCGGAAGTGTAGGGGGGCTGGAAAGACATCCTGGATAGTAGAAGTGAGATGACCGAGAACCTTGGCCAGTTCTCGCACTGTGACAACCTGCAAATCCAGGAGATTCTGACACTCTTTCTTTACTCTTCAAATTTTGTCGCGAGGAAGAGCAAGGGTCAGTGCTTGGGAATCGACTAAAAATCCCAGAAATTCCATCTTTTTGGATGGGGTGAGGTTGGATTTCTGATAGTTTATCACAAACCCTAGAGCCTCCAGAAGATTGCAAGTTGTCTGTGCATGTTGATTGGCTAGAGTTTCTGTCTCGGTCATAATAAGTATGTCGTCCAGGTATATAATAAGACGAATACCCTGTTTCCTTAATTGGGCAACCACCGGTTTCATTAACTTTGTGAACACCCGTGGGGCACTTGACAGTCCGAAAGGTAGGCATGCAAACTCGTACATTGTTTCCTTCCAAATAAACCGAAGGAATTTCTGACGGTTTTTCCAAACCGGTATCGTAAAATATGCATCTTTTAGGTCTACTTTCACCATGTAATCGTCCTTCCTTAGAAGGTCCCTGAGCATGTGTATCCCTTCCATCATGAAATGTTCGTAAGGGATGTACTGGTTTGGAGGACGTAAATTTACTACTGGACGTTGGCCACCCCCCTTCTTTGGGACTAGAAAAAGAGCACTTATAAAACCTTGCTCTTTCTCGTGTGGGTGGACTATGTGGATAGCTGCTTTTTCGAGCATTTGATTGACCTCTAAGTCGATTAGAGCACTCTGTTCTCTGCTGTGAACAGGTAGCAAGGGCAGGGCATGCTGAACTGGGACCTGCAAAAGATCGATATGATATCCCTGAACTGTCTCTATAACCCATGGGTCGTTGCTTATCAATGCCCAGTTTTGGGAATAATGTTTTACACGTCCTGCTAAGAAGAAAGGACTCACATACATACCTTGCTGCTCTAACTGGATGTTGCTGGGTTGAAGGGCTGTTGGCGATAGAATCCTCGCGAGCTCCTCCCCCGACCCCTGAAGTTGTGTTGATAGTTGTTGCGTCTGAAACTGTAAAAACCTCGCTGTGCACCGAACCCATGGTTCCCTCAAAACTTGCGGAATTGGGTGGTGCGGTCTCGAAAAAACTGTTGTTTTCGATTTCCTACAGAGGCTGCCTGCAGTAAAGTTTTTGCAGTCTCAGAACGGGTACGATTCTTTCCTCAAACCCTTCCCCAAACAGGCTACGTAAGCTTGAGGAAATTCTTCAGATGCCAAAGATGCCACAGTACCCTGTGAATTGATCTTCTGTAATACAGCTTTCCTTCGCTCTTGTGATAACAAGGCTGATGTATTACCCAATAAACGTATTGCATTAGAAGAAATGCTACCTAACTTATTGAGCTGTTCATATGTCAAATCAATTGTTTTGCCAGGTTGACATTGAGACAACATCCCAAAGATATGTTCAAACAATTGGCTTACTGGACCAAGGGTGTCAAGCAGCCGATCTTGGAGGAATTTACTTTGCTTGTCTACCGCTTTCACTCCAGGGACGAGACTGGTGAGATAGTCATCCAAATTTGGTGTATAAACAGAGTCCACGTCTGGACGAGGATATTTTCGACAAATAATTTTCCTCTCAAAGGAAGATAATGGTTTTCGAATAGTATCCAAAAAGGATGACAACTCTTCGGACGCCTGCCATCGAGATGCAGACTGGGCTTGCCCGTCCTCGTCATCAATAATATCAAAGGACTCATTATTTTCGCCCAAGAAATTCTCTTCAAACTCTACATTCTCATCAGTCTCCACTGTGGGAGGACTGTCCGCCCTTCTTGGCCTTTTAGTCGCCGGGCCTTCGAGAGTTGTTGCTGTTTCTCGAGCCTTGAGCGCTCCAGCATTTTTTTCCTGAGGGTGGCGAGCCTTGAGCGCTTCACCAGATTCCTCGTTTAAAATTGCTTTGCGAAGCATTGTCAAAGCTTCTGGATCGTTAAAAATTTTCTCAACAAGTGAAGTAGGGCTAACGTTACCTTGTCCATCCTCAGGAACCACGACTACAGGCGGGATGGCTGAACCACAAGCAGGATTTTCTTCACCACGACTTGTGAAATCCATTGTTTTTTAGGAGCGAAATAAAATAGCGAAGAAGAAATGGACGCGCAGAGACTTATGGGAGTGTTAAAGTTTATGTTAATTTATGTTAATTTAGTTAAATCGCTGTATTTTAAGTAGTTTGGAGCGAAATAAAGTTTGTTACACATTGTTATATGAGGCGACTGTTTCGAAGTATAATTGATCTAGACAAGTCTGGACAAAAATTTATTAGTAATATTCCGAAAATTCGTTGCGAAATGTTGTAAAATGCAGATAATATAGCCTTGCGAAGTTTGCCGTTTTTCAGTCATTTTATATTACAAACGGGAAATTTATAATCAGTTTGATCATCTGATTATCAATTTCTCATTATTGTAATGCAAAATGACTGAAAAACGGCAAACTTCGCAAGGTTATACAGAGTTGGCGTTGAACAATGGCGTCACGGCTGTTATGGCTCTGCTATATTTTCATTATTTCTGGCAGTTATTCACTATTATCCGATACCAGGAATAGTAGAATCCCTATAGATTATGCTGTGAAGGATTGTGAGACAACTTCGGCGTTAGATTTGTTAGATTTGTGGTGTTCTCTGTTTCAGAAGTCGAGTTTTATTTTGACTGCTAACGGTTTAAGCTTGGATGAACGTAGGCAATCTGGCATTAAAGGACTATCTATAACCGATGATTTTGGCAGTTATCAAACTACATACGGGAGTATGACCGGTGAAGGATTTGGTAAAAGGGTTTTCGAAGTGAATGAGTGGATATATTTTCGGCAAAGCAAGTTGTTGGTCAATATAAGAGTTTCTCTTAGTGCTTGCTTTTCAAGTCGGGACAAATACGAGTTAATTTGCATGTTCAAAGTTGTTCATAATAAAATCATTGAACCGAATTATTTTACTAAAGTCATTGAACTGCCATCGATCTCAAGCGATGTGGATGTATATAACTCAGCTTATCTCGTCTTCAGCAAAAGGGCTTTAGATTACTTCGCTAAGGAAAGACATAGACGAAGCAAGCGTCTTTCCGTTTATTGTGGTAATAGCACTGCAACATTCCATATGTTGTTGAAAGGCGATTTAGTGTTTAAACTAAATCCTGGTCCTGAGTACCAAAGTGCGAAGTCTAGTTATTCAAAAGACATCATGCTCGTAAAGCTCGGTCGAAATGTAACACCTCAAATCTTATTGAGATACAACGCCTTCCATTGAATAAGATTGCACAAAACAGCTGTCTATCGCTTTGTTTAATGAATTCGCAATCTATACGAAACAAGACGGCTGACTTCGTTGACTATGTCTGTGAAAATAAATTTGATCTAATTGCTGTTACTGAGACCTGGCTGCAGAAAAAAGATGATGCAGTGCGTGTTGAACTGTGCCCAGCTGGCTATAAATTTGTTGATCATCCGCGTTTAAGACGAGGAGGCGGTGGCATTGGCCTTCTTCATCGTCACTCTTTTAGAGTTATTACAGTTAGATCTGGCGAAGAAGAGTCTTTTGATTACTCTGAGCTTCTGATACAACTATCATCCTCTTGCAAGCTTAGGACTATTATTGTTTATAGATCACTGCCTTCAGAAGGCCATAGGGTGTCTATGAGCACTTTTCTGAGTGAGTTCTCTAATTTCCTAGAATCGGTCATTCTATCGAAGGAGTGCTTACTTATCCTTGGGGGACTTTAACATTCATGTTGACAACTGTATTGACGCTGATGCTATGAAGTTCCTTGATTTACTGGATTCACTTGGACTTGACCAGCATGTCACGCAACCGACTCATATCCATGGTCACACCCTCGATCTTATTATCACACGCAAAAGAGAGTCACTTATAAGGTCACCGCCACGTAGCTGCCACTACTTTTCCAATCATGCAGCTGTTCATAGCAGTATTCTGATAGTGAAGTCTGTGACCAAAGTTAGTAGAGTGACTTACAGGAAAACTAAGGATGCGGATCTACACTGCCTTAGGCAAGATCTAGCAGTGTCAGATCTGTGCAAGAGGGAACATGGCGAGCATGTTATATCTAGTTATGAAGATCTTGATAAGCTCGTGTGTAGTTACAACACTGTTCTCAGCACCATTACAAATAGCCATGCACCCCTTAAGACGAAAGTTGTAAGATCGAGGCCACAAGTCTCCTGGTATAATCAAGATATAGCTGAAGCGAAAAGACAGCGACGTAGAGCTGAGCGAGTCTGGAGGAGATCAAAGTCTGCTGAAGACCTTTTGGTGTTCAAACGATTAAAAAATAATGTAACATACATCAGTAGTAAGGCACGTAAGGAATTTTATGTGAAATTTATACAAGAACAGGAGTGTGATCAGCGCAAACGTTTTAGGGCAACCAAAGTTCTGCTCCTGCCAAAAAGTGATTTATGTTTTCCTGACTATCATAATAACACTGCTCGTGCAAATTATATCGGAAACTATTTTCATCGTAAGGTTGCTAATATTCGCAAAGAGCTTTATGTTTCTCATATTACTCACGAAGAGCGGGTTATGGTGATTGATGATCCTGAGCTTAATGCTGAACACGAAAAATTATCTAACTTTAAGGAGCTTACACAAGAAGATGTACATCAACTTATTAGAGCTTCAACTAAGAAAACGTCCATGCTTGATCCTCTACCCACTTCTCTATTAACAACCTGCCTCGAGGAAATTCTTCCAGTTATTACATCTATGATTAATTCTTCTCTGTCCCTTGGATACGTTCCAATTGAGTGGAAAGCTGCTCGGTCCACCCGCGGTTTAAGAAAATTAATCTGGTTATAATTCTTCTCTTCCAAATTTGAGACCAGTGTCTAACCTACAGTTTGTATCTAAATTGACAGAAAGAGCGGTTTGCAACCAGACTCAAGATCCATCTATTGCGTTCGGGTTTATATCCGGTGCTCCAGTCAGCTTTTCGGGCCGGTCACAGCACAGAAACCGCTCTCCTGAAAGTTCATAATGACATCTTGATAAATATGAATAATCAGAAGGTTACTCTACTCGTTCTGCTAGACTTGAGCTCAGCGTTTGACACGGTGGATCATCAAGTTCTTCTCCGTCGTCTTCAGGTAACTTTTGGAATAACAGGAAATGCCCTATTTATCTAACAGAACACAGCGAGTGGTAATAAATGGGAGCCATTCGATGGACTTTCCTTTGTTACACGGTGTCCCTCAGGGGTCCTATTTGGGGCCATTACTGTTTATATTATATTCCAGCAAGCTATTTGATGTCATAAAGAACCATCTTCCAGACGCCCACGCTTATGTTGATGACACTCAGCTGTACATTTCTTTTAAGCCTGATTCTACCGCTTGTGAATTAGAAGCGGTAACTGCTTTGCAAAACTGCATAGCCGATATTAAGACATGGATGACCGTGGACAAACTCAAGTTGAATGAAGACAAAACTGAATTTCTGATAATTGGATCTCGTACACAACTGGAAAAGATAAAGATCACAGAGTTGAGAATTGGTCAAGTAATGGTTTTATCGGTATCCAATGCTCGAAATCTTGGATCCTGGTTCGATAACATTTTGAGTATGAAAACAGCAATTAATAAGACCTGTCAATCTGTGATCTATCACCTACATAACATCAGGCGCATTAAGAGATTCTTATGCTTTGAAGACAGGCTGTTGTTATGTCAAGAATGGTGTTTCGTCCGTGCATCTGACTAAGCTTCAAAGAGTGCAGAATGCTGCAGCCCGCTTGGTGTGTTCGGTTCCAAAACATAATCAAATCACACCGTCGTTAATAAGATTACACTGGCTACCAGTTAAATTTAGAATAAATTTCAAGATTGCAATGCTCACATACAAATGTATAAACAGAACACAGCGTTGTACGAAGGCTGGTTAGCGCTGTCCACCGGACAGTGTATTAAGTAAAAATGCTTGAAAGGTACCGGGTGGCGCAAAAAAAAGTTCACGCGTTTGATTTAGTACAGCGAAAAAACTATAAGTGTTACGTTCCTCAAATAAATGTTATCCTATCCAGGAAGGTCTAACTTAAATTTTGATGTATAACACATGCATTTTTGTTTAGTATTACCCAAGATATTGGTAAATCAATTTGAATATGCAATTTCAAAACGTTCCAAAATTAGCTGAAAATAGCCTATTAAATACGAGTAAAGGAATTAACGATATATGAAGAACACAACGGCAGTAAATAACGAGTTTATCATGGAAAATTAAATAACTGTATTCTTGCACGTGTGACCATACTATCGAACGAATTAACGTTGGATTTATTTGCTGGTCAAAGTTATGGCAATCAGCAATAATCGCTTCACGAAGCTGTCTCAACTTGTTCGGTTGTTGATCTAATTTAATTCCCTGTAGCTATGGGACATGGAATACTGCGAAGCAATTCTTAATTAAAAGAGCCATCTTTTTCGAAATTTTGTTGCTTTTCAAATGATAATAAAACAAATAAATAAATAAGGAAAATCATTCGTTACACGTTTCAATTCAAATTAAATTCATACAAGCGAATATGTCTGACGAAATTCTAAAATTTATCAAAACAGTTTAATAGGCCATTTTTAGCCAATTTGTCAGATTTTCAAAACTTCGTTTCAAATTTTATTTGGCGATATCTCAGTCAATATTGCACGTAAATAAACATGCTATAGCTCAAAATTTAAGTTAGACTATCATGAATACAGCTACGTTTATTTCAGGGATGTAACCCTTATAGATTGTTCGCTGTACTAAATCAAACAGTTATACTTTTTTTTGCGCCACCCGGTATAAAACTAAATATATCAACCTCACAGTTAATAAAACGAGTTTGTAAGTACTAAAGTTTAATCTGGGTTAAATCAATCAACGGGCAATTTTAGCGAATTACTTGCAAGAAATCGCCGCAGAATTTCGGTGCCGATGGCGCGTGTGGCTTGCATGCATGTTACTGTACCAGCAGATGGATGTCATTAATAGATTTGTTAAATACAGGTAAATACCTCATTTCATGAGAAAAATAAAGACGCGATGTAAACAATGTTTGGCTAACTGTTTTTGCAGGAAAAAAAAAATCGAAAAATCGTTCATTTCACATTTTACGATCGATCACGACGATCAGCGGATAGTGTGCAAGTATAGGCACATTTCATTTAGGACAAACATAAAATGATGATAAACGATACAAACATTTTACCGAGATTTTACCCTCTGAGCATTCCGGGCCCCGGGTATCCCCCCCCCCCCTGCGCCCCCTCTCGCTGGCCTTGAGTCTATATAAAATTTACTCGTATTTATTCGACATAACAGCCATATTTATTGGTGTTTGTTGAAAATTGCTTCAATCCCTACTCCTACTCCTATTCTATTTGTATTATGTATTTCATATTGAAGTAATGGAATAATTGTACTCATGCACTCAAAGTCTCGGAAATTTTTCATGCATTTTAGAAAAACAATAATTCTTAATATTAGTGTTTATTTAAAACATTAGATTCAATAATTGTTAAATATTACTTAATAATTAAGTAATTAAAATATTCATGGTTTCTGATTAGCTAACAGCCAACTGTGAAATCGTCATATCAAGTCAATAGCTGACCAAATATGGAGTTTTAAACATACAGTAATATTCAACGTTGTGACGTCATAACGTTGAATATGGCGTCATGCTGTGGAAAGACAAATACGAAATGTGGATCGAAACATGGCCAAAACAATATTGCCCCGCCTTCGGATGTGTTCGCAGGTTTAAAGTGAACAACTTTCAAAATATAAAGAAGAAATATCAACGAAAACAGCAACGAAAGGTCTTCAAACATCTTGGGCCTGTTTTATATGTCGAATTTCGGTCGCGTCGAATGCAATTCAAACAATAGATAATGAAGCTTAATGAGGTTTATCATCTCATTATCTATTGAATATTGTCTTAATTGCATTCGACACGACCAAAATTGGACGTATAAAACAAGCCTAAACGTACTTTATATGAAAGAAAAAAGGAGAGAATTTCTGCATGATGGGAACACGAACTAGTACTGATCATTATTTCGACGAATTTAACCCACAGGTGCGGATGTTATTTTCATCTTTTAAATAAAAAATAATTAAATAAAAAAATTTCAAGCCCTCCCTCAGTTTGTGTTATCAACCTCAACCTTCGTCTTCGCGGTTGATAACACAAAATTCGGGCTTGATATTTCTTTATATCTTGCGAAACCCAATTCATTATTTCAATTGATAATTGTTAAATATTGACCTGTCAGCTAGTTTGTCATTCTTCTTCGATGGTACTAAAAAGCCAAGAATGCACTGTAGTTTGATATGCAAGCGATAGCCATATATATAGTTAATAACAGCCATATGGCATATATAGTTAATATAAATAATATCTGTTTTAGAAATTTATCTGAAAACATAGAATTACTAACTGACGGTAAACAAAACCGCAGGATATTAGTTCCGTTCTGTGGCAAATCATTGGACCTGTTATGGTAAGCTATATACGAGGTTACAGAATATATTCTTATATCACTGGGGCGGGTTGTACGAAGGCTGGTTAGCGCTGTCCACCGGACAGTGAATTAAGTAAAAATGCTTGAAAGGTATAAAACTAAATATATCAACCTCACAGTTAATAAAACGAGTTTGTAAGTACTAAAGTTTAATCTGGGTTAAATCAATCAACGAGCAATTTTAGAGCTTGAAAGAAACACTGGTGGTTAGCGCTATCCAGCCTTCGTAGAGCCAGCTCCAGATCTTTAAATCGTTGTTCTGAGACCGCCACACATCTTGATTCAGCATTGTGAACCAAATGAAATTGTCAGACAGTGTTGTATGAGTTATATATATTATACACTGTAAACCACTGAATTACTTATAATAATGATGTTGTACTTAAGTCTGCATGCGATTTTACAAGTCTATATTAATGTTTAATATTCTTGCTAACCATTTTTTTTAAATCATCTGACAATTCACAGGTTGGTAAAACAAGGCCATACAGTAATAGGAATTGAAATTATACAAAAAGCGATTGACGATTTCTTTAAAGAAAACAATATTGCGCACGTGAAAAATACAATTGATGGAAATGGCCATTGTTACATGGTAAATTTAAGTACTTAATAATTATATAAATTTAATATGCTTATTTATTTTGTAGACATTGTACAGTTTTTTTGCACTCAACACCACTGATCTGAAATAAGGCTGGGCAACGCATCTATAGTAAGCAAAAGTGAAGCCGGAATACAAGAAGAATTTTGAGGAAAAAATTTGGAGTATTATGTACTATTTAAAACACGAGTAGGAGTGTTTTATCAGATATAAAACGCGAGGCGCAGCCGAGCGTTTTATGTCTGATAAAACACGACAACTTTTTTTGAATAGCTTAAAATACGACTACAAAAGAATACTAATTAGAATGAACAATTATATTATGGCACATGCTTTATCAGATATAAAGTCACTCCACGTGTCATATTATGGCTGACATGATTTACCACAAGGTTTATGAATTATTAATGAGTATTTTAAGGCTTTATAACGCCGCGAAACGGGATTTACAACTTTGAAGGAGTGGAGAGCCTGAGACTTTGTTTATCAACACGAGCTCGTTTTGCTACTTTCATACAAGAATTATTGTTACTGGACGAATATTCTCAGGAATCGGTTCTTGCGATAATTACGATTTAATGGAAACAAAGCTTCAGAGATACTCGGCTCGTTTTGAGGCTCTCCACTAGATTTTTTACAATCTTAAGTTGAAAATTTAGCTTTTTCCTATATTTAGCAAAATCACGATTTTTGTTGCACTAAGTGTTTTCAAGGATTTAATCATAAATAAACTTTCTAAAGGTATTTCTGAGTAGAAAAATGCGTGAAAAATAAATTTTAAACCCACAGTGAGTTTAGGTTTTTAATTTCATCTGTCCAGGGAGTGAAAACAACTTGAATCTTCGGAAAAAGTTAAATTTGATCAATATTTCGTCGTAGAAATAAATAATTTATAATTGCCCGATTTCAGTTTAAACTCTCTTATCCAGGACATTTTTCAATAGCCTTTGAATAAACGAACTTAAATTCTTGCACACCCACGGTTGCTTCCCAAACGAGAAGCCCAAAAACTTGATTTTGCTCATTTTAATAATTTAAAACAAAATTTTCGTTAGCGCCCGCAATTTACTGACCAGCGACAGCAAATTTCCGACTTGTTCTTGTACGTATTACATAGTGATAGGGAATCCGCAACAGCGTAATTGCCAAGTACTGTGGGCCCGAATAAATAAATTACAACAATACACATATTAAACAACAAAGAACAGTATACTAACAATATAACCAGAGATTGTACTCGCGCATGCGCATAACGTCGAAAAACTGTCCGTGACATAAACAAAATGGAGGACAACTTTGCACTTCACTATGTTTCACATACCCGGATACTAGAAAATACATGCATGCAACAACCCCTCGCCTTTTGTAACAGATGAAGTATAAAAATCCACACAAAGTATTAAGACCATTACAACAAACATAAAAACACAACTGATGCGCTAGCTTAATGAATGAATGAACATTAAAGTGAATGTGCTTGCGTTAAAGTGCTTGCATTAAAGTGAAGTATCGAGTTAAGAACTTAAGAATGGCCTGGCTTAAAAATTTCGCTCGGGGATAATTAGCCGTGCGGAATTAGTTGGCTCGGGAAGTATGACAATAGGGAGTTTAAGCTTCACGTTTCCGGGAACGGCAAACGGCAGGTTCGAACTTTCTTGGCAAAATTTTTGTTGAACGTTTTCGTTTCATATTTTCTTTCTTGCGTCGAAGGAATAATTATGCATGTATTTCAGTTTTAAAACAGCAAGTTCATTTACTCTTTATTGCCTGATACCGTAAAATATTTCTTTGCCTGGCGTTCGCCGTTGGACGTATATAACGCGAAGCTTAAACTCTCCAATAACGGCCAATTTTCCCGCCAATATCTCGAAAATAGATATTCCAATTTTCATTAAACGGCCAGGAATTATACATACTAAACAAGACGCTCTATGGAGCGTTAACTCGCTGGGGCTATACAAATATGCACATTACTGTATATATGCATGGTACAACAATCAAATGGCCAATTGATTCGAGTTGTCACCTGACTCTTGTTTCAAAGTCTTTATACCTGTTCTTATAAAAGCATAATTATGTAGTAGATACAGTTATCGTACTGTTCTTTGTTGTTAATTTGAGCCTGCTACTGTCAAAGGCATGCCTCCTGCTTAAATACTGCATTTCTTGAAATTCTGTGACAGTCTAATTTTTCTTTACATAATAATTGCTATTACTTTTTTTAATTGTATTTTTGAAAAATAATTAAGGCAGGACTGTTAGAAATGTACAAACCCACATGCAGGCTTATATTATTGGATGGGTATATTATTAATGCAGTGACCTGGATTCGAACAGCTCAGATGAGTGACAATTAAACCAACTTGTTTTATGTATAGATTATAATATACTGTATGTTTATATTTCTTTTCGTTCACACTATAGTTTACAAGTAGGATAAATGTTATTACTAACATCAAATGTCATCCGTATATAAGCTCCCATGCTTAGCTTATGGTATGAATATAAGCCCAGGGCTTATATTCATATAGGTGTACCATAGAACCCTGAAATGTTATGCTATACTGGCTTACCCTGCATGTAAATAATAAACAATTTTCTAATTATAATTTCATAGTAAAACAATGGCAGCATGGCAATTATTTGACTATTTCTAGGTATACTTGGTTTTTGGGAAGAGAACAATTCCAATCTCATGAGTATATATATGTTCTCATATTTTCCATTTGGGGCTGGTTGTTCAAAAGCCGGAGCTTAACCCTGGGTTAACTTGAAATTCACAGCATATACTTCATGCCCAGCAGCTTGTTTATAAACTTGGAAATTTTTTTCAGAAATCTTGTCTGGATCATCAGAAGTTTAATTTTCTAAATTTTTGAAAGAAACCGACGTACAGATATACATATATGCAGCACTATATAATCGTGCTGTGAACAACCGGCCCCAGAAGTAGAACTAAAATTTCCCCAGTACCTGGATTAAAGATGCTTCTTGAAAGCGATGGATTGATATTGTTACAAAAGCGCCGTTTACACTACGCCCAATTTTTGTACGGCACGGATAAAATTGGTACCCGTACCACTTGAACGTAGTGTAAACGGGGCTTAGCTAAGTAGGTAGTCCAAGAACCAAAAAAGTGGTACGGGTACCAATTTTATCCGTGCCGTACCAAAAATTGAGCGTAGTGTAAACGGGGCTAAAGTCTTGCATTGTGTTTCTGCCCTGGGGGTGGGGATGTTTACAAAGAGTAGCCATGGCGGCCGAGAGGGGATGAAGCATGCAGGTATCCCGCGGAGTTGTACCCCCAGGGATTGCCGATGGTAGGTGCATATATTATGTAACAAAGGGTGGTCTTATTTTGTTAGCCACATAAGCATTTCAATTTAAACTGAAGTAGAAATTCTATAGTCCTTTGAAAGTAGTATGAAATTATACTTTCATGTTTACAAATCAGGGTTTAATTTCAACTTTCAAGTACCTTTCATTTGGCATTTTGACCTTAAATTGCCACCATGGGTTTCATAGCAAAATTGAAAATTATATGCAAAAATTCTTCCTTCTCTCAGACCTAGGCGAATTCAGGAAATATATATACATAAATCTTCCAACTCTTTCACCTGTATAGCTGCATTGTGTCACGATCACATTATAATTTAATATCATGCTTGACCTTCAAGCGGCGAAGTTCCACACAAGTAGTGATGTTTATATTTCATACAATTGTTGCTGTGCATCGCTATCTTTGTATTTCTGTCTTTGTCGAGCTATAAGATATTTTTTTGACCATATAAACATGATTTATTTGCAATATTGCCGTACAAAAAGCGGTTCAAATAAATAGCAGCTTTGGCTTTTTTAGTTTTTTATTAAAATTCTTGAATTTTCTTACAAAATTAGGGTTGTTTATGGAGAATTTGGGTAAAAATTGGCAGGAGCCTTATGGATAATTTGGGTAGCTTTGGCAGCTCATTAATATTCTATTTTGTGGCTATCGACGACGATTGGAGATTGCCGATCCGCGAAAAATACATGCCGAAACCTATACTCGCCTGGGCACAGTGTGCTCCAGCGAGTAATAATAAGAACGACAGCAAATATCATATTCGTGATGCTTGTGATGCTACTCTGAGTGTATATCCACACCGCGGGTAAGCATGAAAAATATGCCTGGCCACGATGGCCTGGCCGCGGTGTGGATATACACTCAGAATAGCATCACAAGCATCATATTCACCTGAGTACTAATGTATTGAGTACTAAGTACTAATGTACACCAACAACTTGATATTATTACCTTAACAGGCAAGGCTATTTATTTCTGACCAATGGGGATTTTGCGCACGATTCGTACGCATAAATCCCCCTTTCTTTTAATACTTCGGTAGAAGGTTCTATTTCAGGCATTGAGCCTGACACGCAGGCTATCCCCTAAAGAGGTGATGTAATAATGAAAATTGACTTCGTTCGTCTGCATTTTAGGCTTTCGATGGGAAATTAAAAATATTTGATTGTGATTACTTTAAGTTCAACAGGTAATTCTTAGTTTCCTTTTCAGTTCTCCATTTGGATTTGTACTTTGGGAAAGTTAGTTTGCAAAATTTGTTCCAATGTTTAAGCAAACAGTAGTTATTTTAAGGCTGGTAGCATGACTATATGTTAATGCTTGGGTAGAACATTTCGATAGCCAATCAGTGAAACTGGGACAATTTTGACGCAAACTACTTTTCCCGTGGCAGAAAGAAATTGAATGCAGGATCTGAATGTGAAAAACGTTATTAAGTGAAAACCGAAGGACATTTTTCTATAAACCATTTTTCCTTATTTTCCTATAGTTCACTTGCAGGTGGAAAGGTTGATGCTATCTGGGATTGTAATGCATTAGGAGCAATTTCCCCGCATTATTGGGCAGAGTAAGTTTCAGAAAAAGTACATTATCGGTACATATACACGGACGCAAGCCAATGTAGTCAAATAACGGTCGTGAACATTTGGTAAAATTTTACCATATAAAATTTTCTTAATTCATATGCATTTTTATATGGTAAATTTTGCCAATAAATCATATAAAGCTTTCATGATTTTAATCCATGCATGTGCATTTTTCGGAATTTGTTTTATTTTATGAATAGACCTTACCAATTATTCTCGTTTACCCAATGGCCTCGTTTTCATGTCAAATACGTACTCATGTTTGGTGCTTAGTAGGATTGAAAATTACTTTGTTATTGAGCCTAAGAACAACAAGAAACAACTTTGTCCAGGAAAACATGGGAATATAATCTTTATCTGCCCCTGACATGCCAGAATAATAACATGGAAACGAGACCATTGGGTAAAAGAGAATAATCGGTAAGGTCTATTAAAACTTGGTATGATTGCTTTGATCTTGTAGATATCTACATATTTCACTGGAAATTCTTGACGTTCGACATGGTCGTATTTTACTGCAAGCATGCCTTTATGATCAAGATGAGTTTCCAGGTCTGACTTATTTTGTAGTATTTCAAAATCGAAAATGAATTCAAGCTTGAACAATCAGTATCAATACGCATGAGGACATGAAATATAATTTAGTTTGTTGGGAGCTATAGGGTCTGCATGCATGGTAACTTGTAAACAATTTGAGCATAACTATTCACGAAATTTTATTAAAATTCGTTTGTTGAAATTGTAGGCACGACAGGCCTCGTTATCAAACGAATTTTTACACGCGAAAACGAGATCAATAAATGCGGATTCATTCTAAACTTTCCACATCTAGGCCTATAGAGTATAGATGTAAGCATTTCCTTGATGAATTTTACGAGTTTCTTTTATTGAACAAATTATTTTTAACGTTTTGGCCTCAAGATGTTTATCTTACTTTTCGTCAAATTAAAATACTACTAACAATGTTACGCAATCGAGCATATTTAATTGCACGCCTTAAATGTCTGATGTCAGCTGAGGTGAGATGGCTTCAGTTGATATTAGCAACGTATTAATATGGTAGAGCGTTGTATATATTACATTAAGACGGGATAAATCTATAATAAGTGGAAATAATTTGTTTCTTTGTAGGTCCTCCATATTCTGTTCCAAAGGAAGAACTAAGCCGTCTACTTGGTAATTTGACTGTATACATGCAGTGTTCACGAAAATTTATTTTAATCACTTTAACTTTGCCCTACGTTTGTTTTTTATTGTTGTTTTGGGTTTTGCTGTGGGAAAGTTCATTTGAATGTTGCAAAATTCCTTCTGGAGTTCTCAGTTATAATAACAACTATGCAGATGATTTATATAGACAGAACATTTTATAATGGCCAATCACTGGAACAATTTCTATGCGAACTTTGCAATCCCCTCTTCGTAGCATAATTTATGATATAATTATGGAAACAAGTATTTATCTCTTGGCAGGTGACTCATACGAGTTAGAATTATTGAACAGGAAACCAGCGGAGGAGCTGCGTGCACGTTTTGGTCTTTCATGGGTTTACGAAACGCTTACTAGTATAAAGAATAAGTCGTGATGTTTTGTTAAAGGGAAATGGCAATAAAAATTAAGTTTGCCGTTTTTCATGTATTTTAATTGTGGTTCAACAACTTATATGTCTCATGTTGAAGCTTGTAGGAGTCCAAATAAATAGTCTTCCCTAGTCAGTTTGCCTTTCGTGGAATGAAGGGTCCTGTCTTTGTCCTATTAGCTCATTGGTGTTTCTCCGAAAGCTATACATGTAGATTCACCATGCATGCATGCATGCATGACTTCAGAAATAGTTATAGTCATAATATTTTTTAAACAAAGTTCATGTACAAGTATATTAAAATATAGCCTTCTTACGTATTGAGTATACCGAGAGTTCTTAATAGCTAATTAACAGCATGTAACAATTTTGTCACTGATTCTTTGTGTGTTTGTTTTTAATCAAAGTATGTAGTTATAGTACACTATTCTAGTCTGGCACGAAGAGAATAACCAACGAGTCAAAGTAAACAATGCGGAGTAATATAATATGGACCTTTATTATTGGGAAGTCGCGCGCTTTGGGTGCAACGGGTGTTTGACTGGGGGTCTTAAGTTCTGGCAAAGATTTGTTTTACCCAACCACTCACAAAAACTGTTTCAAAACATGTAACTGGGAATCATGGATATTCAATATATAATAACCTTAAATTTGCATTTGAGGCAACAAAGAATATTGGGTTCGAATTATCCCACTCTAATCTCTTTTGGGGAGCTTCGCTCGCTATCTCCTCGTCTTTCTCGTTTGAATAAAGAGCTCTGACGAGTCAAGAGATTTTCTTTAGTCTCGCAAGATATTTTGTTGGTTATTTTCTTCGTAAACGCCATACAATGATACGAACACCCGCTTCTGTTTAGTAGTTGTTTATGCTACTGATCTGACGCAATTTTTCTTTCTTTGTACTGAGTGTAGCCATCTACTCTGTGGTGTAGCAGTGTAGCACACATACAGTCAGTGTATAATGAATATACGGTCTAAACAATATCGATATCGGCACTTTTATATATTGCGTAGAATCTCAAAGATTTTCTCAATATTCTTGTCTGAAATGTTTATATATTTGAAAACAATACTGTATCGCTCCTTCCCAGCTCTGTATAATGAATATACCGTCTAAATAATATCGGTACTTGATTGAATGCCCATAATGCATAACATCAATTTATATATTGCGTAGATTCTCAAAGAATTACTTAATATTCACGTCTGAAATATTTATATATTTGAAAACAAAACTGTGTCGCTCCTTCGTAGCATCGTCACGCCATCGTTGATCTACGGCTTGATAGCGCATGCTTGATAGCGCATGAAAAAATCGGGTGTTCCGGGGGAAAGATCCTTTACACAACATCAGAAACGAATGTTCTAAAATTTACAGTAACGACAACGATTCCTCGAAGTTTTTGTGAACTTGGCAAAAGGCTTAAAGAATATTTAAAATGAAACAACTGAAATTGCCTAGATAATCTTCAAAACACTGACTAAGTACAATAAATCACTACGAACATAAATCGTATACACCCCCTGGAAAGTTTACTCTATGACTGACTGAATGAATGACTGACTGATTCGTTTGAATTTTCGCCAGTCATCACAAAAGTGTAAAGTGAAACTATTCGACAGTCGACCAGATTACGAAATATTCACGTTAAAAGAGACCATCATCATTTAAGATGATTTATCAGTAATTGTTGTGGAAATGAGAATTTGCTGAAACTTCCCAGGGGTGAAGTTTATGATGCTCATAGTAAAAACAGAAAAAAAGTTGGGGTCACCGAACTCCTTTCGAAGATATGACAAGTTCAGTATGCCACCTTTTTCCCCAATATGGCGCCATCTTGACCCTTTTACGAGTTACAGGACAAGGGGGGACAAGTTGAGCGCCGAAGCCGCGAATGAATGAATGAATCAATAGCTTTATTAAAGAGTGAAAAATCCACGAAGTGGTTTTTCATTTTACACTCTGTTTATGTAGCCGTGTGAGAAAACAATTAAGAAACAGCTTTAAAGACTGGAACTTAGTCAGCGGTTATGTTATAGAAACGGGCTCAGCGAGATAGTCTAGCGCTTAGTCAGCGGTTATGTTGTAGAAACGGGCTCAGTAATATAGTCTAGCGCTTTTTAAAAACGATAAGACAACGAACACATGTTTTGTAAAAGTTTTATTAAAAATACTCCTTTAAAAGTGAATAAAATGTAAAACAAAAAGAACTCGGAGTAACATTTGGAGGTCCCACCGAGACAATGGAAGGTAATATGTAGAAAAATCGATGTTTGGGCGAGAAAATACACGAGATTTGCGAGATTTATGATACTTTATATACGTGAGTTATTGACAAATTGTGGATATTGGATATATATGTATATAAAAGTTTAATACAAGTTCTACAACGGGAAGTTGGACGATCTACTGTTGAAAAATGTCAGAAGATTTGATTATAGAGCTTCAGTCTCGTATGCTGGGCTTAAAACGAATGGAATTGGCCCGATTTGGAGAAGAAATGAAATGGATAAAGGTAGAAGAAATCGGAGAAAAGGGTAGGTTGGAACTGATTAAAATTATACGTACAGTATTTGAAGAAGAAGTACTTAAGTGTAATAGCGAGCAGCTTGACAGTCTATTGGGAAAAATACAAACTATTTTAGACAGCAAAACAATGAGTCAAAATGAGGAAAGCCTGAAAGCAAAAGAAAAGAGTGAACAGGAACTGAAACAGCTCAAAACACAGTATGAAAAGTTACTAGTAGAGCAGGAAAAACTCAAAGATCAAATAAATACTGTCCAAACCCAAAATGAAACAACTGAGGACATAACTATAACTGGTGAATCAGTAACACAACAAGATAAGCCACAAAGTGCATTTATTAACATGAAAACAAGCATGCTCCGTCGGGAATTCATGATACAAGGACAAATCGGAGAGCCAGGGCATAAAGATAAACTAGCATATCAGTCACTCATTTCACAGATTGAAATTGGGTTGCAAAAGGGTTACACAGAAGAGGAAATTACCCATGCTGTGGTTAGAGCTGTTCAGGCTGGGTTACAACTACGAAGTTATTTGGAGGGAATAAATGGGTTGACATTACCACGATTACGTAAAATACTACGCTTTCATTTCCAAGAGAAAAGTGCTACCGAGCTCTACCAGCTCTTGGCTAATATCAGTCAAGCCCCAAAAGAAAGTCCACAAGAATTTTTAATTCGTGCCCTGACGATTCGGCAAAAAATAGTGTTTGCATCAAAAGAATCGGATACCAAGATCAAATATGATGAAGGGCTTGTCCAAGGCCTATTCTTGCATGCCCTAGAAACTGGCCTTGCCGATGAAACCATTCGGGAAAAAATGAGGCCACTCCTTAAGTGGCTGATGAAGAGCTAATTGAAGCAATGAGCTCTGCGATGGCTGCTGAATCAGAAAGAGCCACGAAGTTCAACCAGGTGGGCCGAGTAAAGTCCTCACCAAAAGTCTCAAAGATAGAAACCGGAGTGCCACCAAGACCTGCAGAGTCACCAAATGCACATGATAGTGAGATACTGGCCACATTAAAAGCGATCCAGGCAGAATTGAATGCAGTTCAGTCCGAGGTGGCTAGCTTGCGGACGAAAGTAGACCAGAAAGATTCCCCTGAAGGACACCCCCCTTCCAGTACCTTCATGATGGGTCGTGTTGGTCAAAACCGAAGAAATGATGGCCGTCAAGGTGATTACCCTCCATTGTGTAAAAAAATGCCACGAAGAGAATCAAGTTAATTGTCCTCATTGTTTCAAATGTGGAGGAAGAAACCACACTGCCCGATATTGCAGGTCGGGAAACGAGAGGACGCTACCCCTGAGGGACTAGGAGTAGCCGCGTCAAACCAGAATAAGTCCCACCGATGCAATGGTTGTAACCAAGAGGAAGTTTACGCTAACTTTAAACGTTGTTCCACCTGCAAACTGGTGTATTATTGCTCAAAATCATGTCAAAAAAGACATTGGAGTGAACACCAAATACTTTGCAATGCCATTAAGGAACAACTAAATCAAAACAATGAAACTCTCAGAGGACTGGGAGATAGTTCAGACACAGAAATGTTTACAAGTCACCTTTCTCCAAAGAAACACGCTGCAATTGCTAAACTTGTTGGTCGCAAATGCTTTGTTCGGTGTCTTGTAAATGATGTTGACATGGAAGCGTTATGGGACACTGGAGCTCAGGTTTCCATTTTCCCGGAACAGGTACTGTCTGACAATTTTTCTGATTTGAAAATACGTGATATTAGTGAATTGCTTGGTGCGGGTTCTGGTCTGAATTTAACTGCGGCAAATGGGACGTCGATCCCTTATAAAGGCTGGGTGGAAGCTAGATTTAGATTAAACCGAGAAGATGAAAAAGAAGTAACAGTACCATTCTTAGTAACACCCGAACAGTTGGAACAACCAATAATTGGGTACAATGTTATTGAACTGTTTTTGCAAGAAGGTGAAAACTACTCAGATAATTTATCAGTGGCACACCATATAGTGTCAAGTTTTAATAATGTTGGAGTGAAAGATGCTGAGCAATTGATAAACATTATCCAAAGAAATGATGGGGAGTTGTTTTGCCAAGTAAAAACATCCAAACGTCACATTACAATACCGAAGAAAGCTACCAAAACAGTACCCTGTCGAGCAAATACGGGAACGATTGAGAATACAAGACCAGTGCTTTTTGAACCTGATGAAAAACAAGAGTGGCCCCCCGGATTAATAGTTCATGAAACCTTAACATCTGTGAAAAAGGGAAAATCCACAATCATGCAAGTGCAAGTGACAAACGATACAATGCATGACATCGTACTACCTGGACGGACTGTTTTGGGAAGCCTTGAACTTATTCGTTCTGTTACACCAATTGAGGTGAAATTAAAGGAAAATGTAGATGAGAAAAGAGCTGATATGAATTTTGGAATGGAGAGACAGGGGACTAGTCAAACTAAGGACCCTTGCCATTCAGCTGTAAATTCTGAGAAAGAACAATTCATACCGGAAATCGATTTAAGTACTCTCACACCCGAACAGCAAACTTTGGTAAAAAACATGTTGTATGAGGAGCGAGATACTTTTGCGATCGACGATGACGACATTGGGTGCATCAAGGACTTGAAAATGGAGATAAATCTTACGGACAGACAACCGGTTCAGAAAAATTACGCGTCCATTCCACGTCCACTTTACCCGGAAGTGAAACACTATCTGGAAGACCTACTGAACAAAAACTTTATCAGACGATCGAAGTCACCTTACTCTAGCAGCGTGGTGTGCGTCAGGAAGAAGGATGGAACCATGAGACTATGTGTCGACTACCGGGCACTGAATAAAAAGACCATTCAAGACAGACACCCCATCCCCAGGATACAAGAAACCTTAGATAACCTAGGGGGAAACTCCTGGTTCAGTACATTAGATCAAGGCAAAGCGTATCATCAAGGCTTTGTCAGCCCAGATAGTCAACCATTCACAGCATTTGTGACGCCGTGGGGGCTTTACGAGTGGGTACGCATCCCATTCGGACTAACGAACGCGCCAGCTAGTTTCCAACGGTTCATGGAAGGATGCTTAGGGGATTTACGTGACCAGATATGTATTCCCTATCTCGACGATATTATTATATTTTCCAAATCATTCGAAGAGCATGTTGAACACGTACGTCTAGTTCTGCAGAGACTGCAACAACATGGTGTTAAACTGAAGCCAGGAAAATGCAGGTTATTCAAGCGTCAAGTATCGTTTCTTGGGAGAATAGTATCAGAAAAGGGGTATAACATTGATCCAAAAGCAACCGAAGCTGTCATCCTGTTGAAGAGCAAAATACCGCGAACTGTCGGAGAGGTTCGAAGAGTAATTGGGTTGTTAGGAGTATACCGACGTCACATCAAAGATTTTTCGAAGATTGCTAAACCCATCTATGAGCTGTTGGAAGGGAAAGTGAACACTAATCAGAACTCCAGGAAGAATGGGCAACTGCCATCGAACCATCCTATTCAGTGGTCTATGAAACACCAGACGGCATTAAATACATTGATTGATTGCGTCACCTCACCCCCGATTCTAGCGTACCCTGATTACAGTTCACCATACGTTGTTCATACAGATGCTTCCCAGAACGGGCTGGGAGCCGTGTTATATCAGCGTCAAGGCGGAACGCTCCGTGTCATCGCATATGCATCACGCACATTAACGCAAGCTGAGAAGAACTACCATTTACATGCGGGGAAGTTAGAGTTTCTTGCTCTAAAGTGGGCGGTCAGCGAACAATTCAGGGATTATTTATATTATGCACCATCCTTCGTAGTCTATACTGATAATAACCCACTGACTTATATTCTCTCGACAGCGAAACTTAATGCGACCGGTTTGCGTTGGGTTGGGGAACTTGCAGACTTTAATTTTGAGATCAAATATAGACCGGGAAAAGTAAACATCGACGCGGATAGCCTGTCCAGAATTCCTGCGGACTTCGAAAGATTCATGGACTCTTGTTCTGAAACGGTTTCAAATCCGGAGTTCAACGCAGCAGTCTCTCAGATTTCTTCCGTCAGCAATGGTGATTCCCCCTGGATTACATCAGTTACGGATCAGCCGGAGGCCCTCGAGACAGACAAGTTATTCTTGCCAGAGCGAGAAAACACCATCCAGTTCAAACAGACAGAGATCGCTAGAGCGCAACGAGAAGACCCAACGACAAGTCGGGTTCAGTGGTATGTACGGGCGCGAAAGAAACCAACTCTCGAAGAAAGGCAACAAGAAACCCCTGAACTAAAGAAATACCTCCGGGAGTGGCATAATCTCATGATCGACAGGAAGACCGGTATTTTGTATCGAGGCCAGCAACTTGTACTACCAACGAAGTATAGATCGTTAGTATTTCGAGAACTACACGAGAAAATGGGACATCTTGGTCCAGAACGCGTTTTCAACCTTGCAAGGGAACGGTTCTATTGGCCTGGAATGAAGAACGATATTGAACATTTTATCACGCACGTATGTAGTTGTGTTAAACAGAGAAAACCCACCTTTACCAACAGAGAACCACTTCACTCCATTTCTACGTCCGCACCATTCGAACTGGTATCAATTGATTTTGTCCATTTAGAGCGAAGTTCGGGAGGGTTCGAGTATGTACTGGTCATAGTCGACCACTTTACCAGATATACACAAGCGTATTCAACACGGAACAAACTAATATACGCGTATAATTGTACGAAGCATGAATCTACTGGCTTCTCCCCGTTCTTGCTACTATTTGGTAGACCGCCTCGTCTTCCCATTGATTTGATGTTTAACTTAACAAGAAAAGAAGAATCAATCGGTTATCCAGCTTATGCCAATAAATGGAAGAAAGCAATGCAGGAAGCTTACATGTTAGCATCCAAGTCTGCGGAGAAAGCGGCGTCTAAGGGAAGGAAACAGAGCGATAAACGCGTAAGGTCGACTGTCCTCTTACCTGGTGACCGAGTGCTTGTTCGGAACCTATCACCACGCGGAGGTCCAGGCAAAATACGAGCGTTCTGGGAAGAGGAGATTCACGTAGTGGTATCGAGGAAGAATCCCGAGAGTCCTGTTTATGATATCAAACCCGAATCAGGAAAGGGAAAGATACGCACGTTGCACAGAAATTTACTGTTACCTTGTGATTATTTACCGACAGCAACGCCAGAGACGAAGCGGGTAGAGAAAGTGAAAGAACGGACCCCGATTATACACACCCCAGAGGATTCAGAATCAGATTCGGAGGGGGAGGAGGGACTGTCGCTGCCTCCAAACGAAATGGACGAACTTGTACAGTTAAGCTTACGACCAGAGTCGGCAAACGACGCGACAGTGGACCCAAGTACAAATGACGAGATTAACCAGAGTAGGGAAGTACATGGTAATGAAAATGACGCGAACAGGCTGAACATACAAGTAGAAGAAACGATGGAAACGCCGGGTGATATCGAAGAAACACCGCCGCAACCGGTTCGTCCACAAAGGCAAAGACAGCCACCGTTACGTTTTGGGTACAATGAACCTGGTTGTCCTACGGGTGAATTTCCTTTCATTTGGCAAGACCCTAACGTGGGATTAGTTCAAATACGAGATCCGTGGTTTGACCCACCTTGGATTGGACCGATACAACCTCCGATGATATCAGTACCGTGGATGAGTCCAATACAGAATCCCATGTTCCACGCACAAGTTATGAACCCTATGATATCACCACCGCCTTTTGGTTACTACCCAACGTATTAGAAGACAAAGAGGAACAAGTAAACATATTAAACGTTCACATTTATATTTAAAAGAAACAACATTTGATTCACTTAGGATTTCACTGTACTTGATACAAATTAGCTAAAGTAAGGTAACTTACGTATTTAGGATCTATAGTGTCTTGAAGAGAGAGATTACGTTTCGGTTAGTGAGCTGGCCTGATCAACCAACTCGAGTGTCTGAATTGTTAAGGATACTTATAACTTGGAACAGTTGTATTAAGAAGATACGGATCCAAAATGTCAGAGACGACATTCAAGAAGGAGGGGAGAGTGTAGCCGTGTGAGAAAACAATTAAGAAACAGCTTTAAAGACTGGAACTTAGTCAGCGGTTATGTTATAGAAACGGGCTCAGCGAGATAGTCTAGCGCTTAGTCAGCGGTTATGTTGTAGAAACGGGCTCAGTAATATAGTCTAGCGCTTTTTAAAAACGATAAGACAACGAACACATGTTTTGTAAAAGTTTTATTAAAATACTCCTTTAAAAGTGAATAAAATGTAAAACAAAAAGAACTCGGAGTAACACCTAAAGCCTGATTCACATGCAGTTAGTGATTTTGTTGACGATTTTCTCATCCTGATGGATTCAAATGAGTGGGCTTGCACACAATTGGTTTTCACAAGTATACGTTTCCATGTCTTTTGCATGTCTTTTGCATATTTTGCATCACCCCCTCAGCAGGAGAAATATTTGCCGACAAAAGAATTAAGATCATCTCCAAACACATTTCAATATGAAGATGGCTCCATATAAACACATATCCTAATTTTACCCAGTGATTATTTGACAGAATAATTAGGATATTCAATATATATATAAATAAAACATGTGCCAGTACCATACTGCATAATATCACCAAAATATTTTACAAATAAAGTAACCTTGAATTTGTAAACATTGCATTGCCAGTATATATGGGCGCCATATAACTAATGGATACATGTCAACAAACGGTATAATTGTCGTTAAGAAATTGTTATACGATCTAAATAATTCACAAATATACCAACCAGGCAGTTATACATGCTGGCCCGGAGCTACTGAGCCGCGGGGCACCCCCAGAAATTGTATTCAGTCGGCAGGACTGCTATTCAGTCGGTAGGGCTGCTATTCAGTCGGTAGAACTGCTATTTGGGTTAAATATTTTCGTGGAAAGGGCAAGATAGGGGTGGTAATTTCAAAAAAATTCGTGATTCGTGATTTAAAGAATTACCATTCCGTGAATCGTGATTAATATGCGTGCCGTGAATGGTGAAGAGCTAAACGGCTAGCTATGGTCTTGAATTTACAAATATTTTACCCTAACTTGTGAATGTTTGCGTTTAAAACTCGGCCCAAATGTAATATTATGGGGAATAATTTATAAATTTGGTTCCCGCAGTTGTCTTAGTTTTTGAGGTTTCTTCGTTTCATCGGTAAACGTCGTTATCGTATACCTTGGTACCTCTTCGTAAACTTCGTGAACCATCGTACGATGCTCGTAATGCCTCGCAATGATTTCCATTGTCCTTTAAACGGCTCTAATGTTAACGTGAGTATGTGTTAAATGGTTTCAGACTTTGTTACGCGTCTGTGTTTCTAAAAATCGTGAAAATGAAATTTTGTTTTTCGTGACTCTTTAAATCGAAAAATCATCTTCGTGATTTCGTGACGAGACCCCCCCCCCCCCCCCCCCCCCTATTTAGCAAAGCCCATATAAGCGCAGGTCTATCTTTCTGGACGTTCGTATATGTTTTCTATTCCAACTTCCCTTGCTGTCTTCCCGACCACAATGTTGATTCAACAACAAAACCTCGCTCGAAACGTCTTCTTGAGAGTTTTTAAAAGCGCCAAAACATTTCAGTCACTAAACTGCGTCATGTCATGGTGAGAAGTTTCCGAACAATTCCCGATTTAACCACTTCCATAATATTGCGCAACAAAAGCATGGCCACCGTGGCTCACCGTGGCTCACATGATAAAATAACGGCCTGTGATTGGCTTGACACGCTCCACCGTAGCTCAAAGTGGCAAGAAGTTACTATATTTAGTAACATCAGAACCGCGGACCGTGGCTCAAAATCGCAGTCGCATTTTACGAACATTTTACGAACTAAGAATGATCAACTTCGAGTTCTCGGTTATCGTCGTAGCAAACATTCAACATTCAGCAAGTGAGGGGTTTTCCCTACCTCCTGCGTTTTTTTTTGTTTTTTTTTTGGGGGGGGGGAGGGGGTGTTCCTAAGGTTTTGAACCTTTCTATAGCTCAGGAATTACATCTTTTGAGATATTTACGTTTTTATTTCGAGATTTTTTTGAAAATCAAATAACAGTAAGATATAACGATGGGAGTTTATAATTGTTTAAATTTAAAAGGTTTGGGACGCGTTTATATAATAAGACCATGTTATAGAGAGTATGACGATCTCAAAAATCTGACCGTGGCTCAAGCCGCGCTTGCCACCTCCTGGATCCGCCCCTATTCCGTATAGATGTTTCAATGCCCGGTCTGCAAATATGAACGACTGTCGTCCAATTGTATGTTTTGCGCTCAAAAATCGACGTTTCCGATGTTAAACCTCATATATAATTGCCGTTAACATCAAAGTTTTATATGTTTTCCTTCTTGTAATGTGATTCAATTAATATTAACTATTACTAATGACGGGGCCACGTGTATATAGACTAACGTATTGATATTAAAGTCTCTTTCAAACCTTACTACATGGTGGCAGCGGTGGGATACTCGAGTGACCAAAAGAAATTAAATAAACTTATTATAAACTAATAAGCACAAACGATATAAAAACAACAAAAAAAACCCAACATAGTATACGTACGTGTGAAATAGAGTACAAGAAACCTATTTCAGCATAAGTTAAATATGGGGCAGAACCAAACGAGGTAAGTACCGCGAGAAGTTTCACAACATATCAAGTGACACCTCCGTCGAAATTTAGCTTTAAATCCTCGGAGTGGACCCGATGGATTCGTCGCTTTGAGCGATTCAGAATTGCGACAGAACTCGACAAGAAAGAGGAAGCCAAACAAGTCAACGCGCTGATATATACTATGGGCGACGTGGCAGATGACATAATAACATCGTTTGGTCTCAGCGAACAAGAAATGAAAAGCTACGAAACAGTTCGAGACAAGTTCGAAAATCACTTCATCGCCAAACGAAACGTTATTTTTGAAAGAGCAAAGTTCAACGTTCGAATTCAAGAGGAAAACGAACCTGTCGAAAGTTTTATTACCGACCTGCATTGTCTTGCAAAGTATTGCGAATTTGGCGTATTATAGGATCAGCTAATAAGAGATCGCATCGTCTTCGGACTGAGAAATAAAAAGTTGTCTGAGAAATTACAATTAGATCCAGATCTTACTTTAGCAAAAGCCATGGCTCAAGCCAGACAAAGCGAGGAAATCAAGAAACAACAAAACATTATTCATGGACAAAAATCGACCGGAAGTAGCGAGCATAATATTGACAACATTTCTAAGAATAGAAAACAACCCTCGCGGGATTCGCGCGAAAAAAATTTTAGCGACAGAAAATACGGCAAAATGGACGGCAAACCCAAATGTACGCGGTGTCTCGGACCAGCGCACTCCAGGCAATTCTGCCTAGCAAGCGAGTCCATCTGTAATAACTGTTCAAAGAAAGGACATTGGGCAAAAGCATGTCGAAGCCAAGCAAGCCAACAACTTCGCAAGAAGCCGAGGAGAAAAGTTCGTCTGAGGAAGATGTCTACTTTTTGGGCGAAGTCGTACACCTCGACACTATCAATAAATCTGGCAATAAACCGTGGACTGCAGACATAAAGGTAAACGAAACAAATATTTTATTCAAAATCGACAGCGGCGCTGACGTCACAGTGATGCCTTTAACAGTATATCAACAACGAAAACTACAGTCAACACTCAAGTCGACTGGCAAAGTTCTTATGGGCCCGTGCAATTACAAAATGAACTGTATAGAAATAGTCACTTCACAGCTGCGACACGAGGACAAGACAACTACAGAAGAAATATTCGTAAAGGACACGAAAGATAATTATTAGGAAGACAAGCAGCCCACAGTCTGAATTTACTCAACTGTGTCGACGCTCTAAACAGCAACGAAATGAAAGAAGGCGTTAAAGAAAAATATCCCAATCTTTTCACTGGTCTTGGACAAATTAAAGACCAAGAGTATGATATTAAAGTCACGCACGAAGCAACACCTTTTGCAATCACGGTTCCACGACAAGTTGCGATACCACTTCGAAAAGAAACCGAACGGGAATTACAAAGAATGGAACGCAACGGAATAATATCTCGAGTTGAAGATCCAACCGAATGGTGCGCCCCGATGGTTGTAACGCCAAAAAGCAATGGAAAAGTTCGAGTATGCGTAGATCTCACAAAGCTTAATCAGTTCGTGCAACGTGAAAACCATCCCCTACCAACAACCGACACGACATTTGCAAACATTGCTGGAGCTCGGTAATTTACAAAGTTAGACGCCAACTCTGGATTTTGGCAAATCAAGCTCTCGGAAAGATCAAAACCTCTAACAACGTTCATAACACCCTGGGGACGGTACTGTTTCAACGTTCTTTCTTTCGGAATAAGTTCAGGGTCTGAAAAGTTTCAGAAATGTATGTGCCAAATTCTCGAAGGTTTGGATGGCGTCGAATGCAACATCGATGATGTTCTAGTTCACGGTGCAACACAAGAAGAACACGACCGAAGATTGGAAGCGGTTCTCCAACGACTCGGTAACGCCAACGTCACGCTAAATGCCGAAAAGTGTGTTTTTAACGTCTCGAGTGTGAAATTCCTAGGTCAGATCGTGGGAGCCGATGGCATCAAACCCGATCCAGAGAAAATACAAGCGATTCTCGAAATGCCACACCCAACCAACCTACATGAAGTCCTTCCTTTCTTGGAATGGTAAACCAATTTAGCAAATTTACCACCAATCTTGCTGACCTGACAAAGCCCATCCGAGAACTGCTAGTTAAGAACACTGCGTGGACATGGGAACCACCACAACAAGACGCTTTTGACAAAATCAAGAAAGCCCTGACATCAGCACCGATACTAACCTTGTACGACCCCAACAAAGCAACCAAAATAGCAGCCGACGCATCATCATACGGCCTTGGAGCGGTGGTGCTGCAAGAAGAAGAACCAGACACCTGGAAACCTGTATCATTCATTTCAAGATCGATGACAACAACCGAGGCTAGGTATGCCCAGATAGAGAAAGAAGCTCTAGCGGTAACTTGGGCATGTGAACGGTCAAGCAATTACATAATTGGAAAACCAATAACAATTGAAACTGACCACAAACTACTGGTACATTTATTAACCAACCATACCATCGACAAGTTACCTCCAAGACTACAGCGCTACAAGATGAGACTAATGAGATTCCACATCAAAGATGTTCGACACGTACCTTGGAAAACTACACTACACAGCCGACACTCTGTCCAGGAAGATACCTGAAAGCACAGTCCAACCAACCGTAGAAGAAAACGAAATGAACGCTTACGTTTTAAGTGTAATTGATGCCTTGCCCGCATCTAATCCGAGATTGAAGGAAATCCAACAAGCCCAAGATGAAGACGAGGTATGCAAAGAAGTGAAGAAATACTGTATGGATCAATGGCCAGAAAAAGATCATGTCACTCCTGCCGCAAAACCTTACTGGTCAGTACGAGGAGAGCTCACCATCGCCGACGGGTTATTGCTCAAAGGAACAAGACTGCATGGTCATTCCATCCCGCTTGCAACGCCAAACCCAGAGCAAATGCAGAGAACGAGCCAAAATATCCGTTTGGTGGCCAGGACTCAGTGCCCAAATTAAAGTCATGGTCGAAAACTGTACAACATGCAGCAAATACAGACAGCAGCATCCAGAACCATTGATGCCAACGCCACTCCCTCAAAGACCATGGCAATTGATTGCAATAGACCTTTTCATTCTAGAAAAGGTTACTTACCTACTGGTGGTAGATTATTATTCTCGCTACGTCGAAGTTGTGGCATTACCTAAAAGTACAAGTTCATCAAAGATCATTCAAGCCCTGAAAACCATTTTCGCCAGGCACGGGATTCCTGACGAGGTACGTTCCGACAATGGGCCTCAATATCATAGTGACGAATTCGCCCAGTTTGCAAAGGAGTGGAGATTCCAACACAGTACCAGCAGCCCTCTTTATCCTCAAGCGAATGGCAAAGTGGAACGAGCAGTAAAGACAGTGAAAAACATCCTAAAACAGGAACAAGATCCAACAAAAGCACTACTGGCATATAGATCAACACCATTAGCAAGCGGATACTCTCCAGCAGAACTCCTTATGGGAAGAAAGATAAAGTCAACAATACCAATAACGCTACCACATTTAACACCACAACTGCCAAACCAGAAACTCTTCATAGAAAAGGAAGAAGTATATAGATCGAAGCAGAAAAAGAACTTTGACAATCGCCACAAAGCTCAACCACTAAAACCTCTACCACCAGGAGCAACAGTTTACATCACAGACATGGATTGCACCGGAACAGTAATTAGACCATCAAAAATACCAAGATCATATCTGGTTGATACTCCTACAACGGTAATAAGACAAAACCGAGTACAGCTGCAAAACATTCCCAAGGACATTGATAAGAAACAAGACGAAGAGGAAACAACACCATCATTAAATATAAATAGCAGACCTAACAGAATTAAAACATTGTCTTTGAAAGCAAGAGAAAATCTTGAACTAGAGTAGATGACATTCAAAATTATTAAAACATTAAAGTTACAATTAAGATAAGCGAAATACATAGCTTAGTTGACATTAAGTTTTATATCTTTAAGAAAATGGAGATCTAATGTGATTCAATTAATATTAACTATTACTAATGACGGGGCCACGTGTATATAAACGAACGTATTGATATTAAAGTCTCTTTCAAACCTTACTACACTTCTCTATTTTAAAGGAAAACCTCGAAGCTTTGGACACACATAATGATGGTGAAATTTCACTGAAAGAATTTGCAGGTTATAGCAAATATATTTAGATCTCTACTTGCTGGTTTGAAAATTAATCCCAAAAGTATAATATAAATTAGTAGTAATATAGGTACCGTTCGACCCGGACGTCACTCATTAAATACGTCATAATTATATGCAACGACGTCACGCGGGCAGGTTTAAACAAGAACGTGTGAAAATTGCTGACTAAGCATTTCGTCAGCGTTCCCCCACGTGTGTGATACAATAGGGGGCTTAATATTGGCTTGCTATGAATAGCTCGAGTCCCTTACAAGGCAAAATTGTTATCGAAATTAATATATAGCAGTTATAGCCGTATCTTTGCTAGGAATAGATAAATTTCCACGAGTATATTGAAGGATTTTTCGTATGTTTACAAAATTATAGCGAGGAATCTATTCGTCACAAAAATCAAGATATATTTCAAACAGAACTAAACAGTTGCCAATCGCGGGTTGTCAACGTCGTTGTTAAGGTCAATATTATTAATATATAGCAGAGTTATAGCCGTATCTTTGCTCGGAAGAGATAAATTTCCACAGGTATATTGAAGGATTTTTCGTATGTTCCATAGCGAGGAATCTATTCGTCACAAAAATCAAGACATATTTTAAACTAAACAGTTCCTAATCCCGAGTTGTCAACGTCGTTGTTATGGTCAATATTTGCATGTTGTTCAAGATTATTTAGCAATCCTCCTACATACATATATACTGTTAAGATGATCATAAGAAAGCTTATCAAGAGTAGAAGTTAGAATTAAAACAGTTGTAATATTTTTTGACACTATCGTCTGTTATTTGTATCAATAAACATGTTTTAAACTTTGCAAATGTTGTGTTGTTATGCGTTGCTAAGTCATTAGGAGGCGTGTAGGTATTTAAGGGGATTAAGGTAATACGAATTTGCATAACTAAGTGTATCCCGATGGATAGATAGGGATTATTTTTAAACGCAGGTGTATACCTTAAAATCAGGCGCGTGGCTTTGCGGGTACATGCATATATTAAAGTACAACAAATTTGTACACGGATCTTTTCGCGCGGGCGGAAAGAGCGGGCTTTGCCGGAAAAAATTACACAATACTTCAGTTTTTAACCACATTTACTTCTTCAAAATGTTTTACAAAATTTAGTAAGGTCAACTTCTAAGAGCGTAACGTCTAGGTGTTTTTGTTATTTTTAAAGAGTTCTCATATTCTTGTCTATCTTCTGGGGATAACTTTGCAAGTTTTTCCGGCTTCATTGGAATATATTTCGGTCTATCGCTCAATATAAAACGTTCATAATCCTCTCTTGCTTCCGGAGTCATTCGCGCTACGTCACGTTCGGTCCAATCTGCTGGGTCTTTTATTTGTCCATTTTTGGTGTGAACTCCAATCCGCTCGCCTTGCTGTTAGACGTACCATACGAACATAGCTCGCAGAAAGCAATGACATGCGAAAACAGTAGAGGTGACTGTTCATCACATATCATACATTGAGCGTCTTTGCCCCAGTAGAAATCTTTCCACGAACATCTTGGGCACTTCATTAAGTATACAATGTGACCAGTTTCTTCTCCACAATGGTTACAAGCTAGTTTCTCGGGCTCACCATCATCCTCATTATTATCATCCTCATTATCATCATATTCGCTTTCATTATCAGTCTTGTCAGATTCCCTGTTTTCTTCACCACATTCGCTTTCAACATCACTCTCAGATTGTGGCATTTCATGTTCCTCCTTTGCCATTTTTGACAATAAATACTCGTTTTTAATTAAATATTTATTAACCCCTGCTTCTACTAGACCTTTTGTAAACAGGTCGAGCCCTCGTGGTTCAGGAATGTGAGAGTTGTATGGTAAAAGTGCGTATTGTAATAAGTTCTCCATGTTAGTACCAGAAATGTCTCTTCCATGACAAACAATCTCACCCTGAGGATTCCAAGTTCAAATATCACTTGATATAAGAATAGAATGTAGTATTTTTTCTGCTGTAGTTTTTTTTACATTATTGTTCAGATACAAAAGTATATCTTCAATGCGCCAATGTCGCGGAGATGTTTTACTCTCGATGTTCATTGTTGAAATAATGTATAAATTGTAGTCACAGGGCTTTTATACAAGTTCAGCCAGGCATTCCAAAATAGGACTTAGTAACAGTCCAAGGAAACCTTCACCATGTCGAACGAGTATCCGTTTTTTTCTTCTTCCACATTTTCCTCTATCTACCAACCTAAGCATTATTATTATTATTATTATATTATTATTATAAACTTTATTTTGACACGGTAGAATCATCAGTAAAAATTTACATAATATAGATATATATAAAGTATAGAAAAAGGAGGAAAAGGGAAAAAAAATACAAATGCTATTTACAAAAGACAGAACAGTACTGATTTACATGATTGCCGTGTGTGAATCTAAGCTAGCCAACATTCTAGACCTCGTTTAAAAGCGCTAAGAGATTGCGCCGAACGAAGTTCAGTTGGTAAACTATTCCATAAAACAGCTCCATCGTAGCTGAGTGAGCGCTTTAGATAATCTGTATGTGGCTTAGGGACAAATAATGTATTTTCATTGTTTCTCAATCTGTAAGGACAAGACCGCGAAATAAATATGTCTTGTAGATATTCTGGTACCCTCTTGTTTATAGTTTTATACATAAAAATTGCTTTATGCTTTTTGCGATTAAGAGATAACTGGTGCCAGTTTAACTCCTGCAGTAAAGAATTCGAGGAGTTTTCATATGTGCTTTCGGTGATCATGCGAGCAGCACGGTTTTGTAACTTTTGTAACTTACTGCTCAGCTCGCTGCCAATACCGTCCCAAACCGGGCAGCAGTAATTAAGGTAAGGCTCAATTAAGCCTTTGTACGCTTTCACTGCAATTTCCCTGTTTACAAATCGCCTCACTCGTTTGAGGGCACTAATTCCTGAGGATACTTTTTTACAGATAGTATCAATATGGTTCTTCCAAGTTAAATTTTCATCAATTGTTACACCTAAGGATTTCGTGTACTGTACTCTTTTAATTTGAGTGTTATCTACGCATATATTAAGATTGTTAACATCATGGTACATCAGCCTCTGTCGAGAGCCAATGACCATGAATTCAGTTTTAGTAATATTTAAGCTTAATCTGTTCGCATTGAGCCAGGTGTTTAAACTACTCAGCTCGGTGTTCATAATTTCTTCAAGATCAGAAAGATTAGAGCTTTGAAAGCTAATATTTGTGTCATCCGCGTACATACTCGATAAGCCATTGTTAAGGCAGTTTGGCAAGTCATTGATATAGACCAAGAATAAAAGGGGACCTATTATTGAACCTTGGGGGACACCGTAAGTGATTGGTCGATTACTAGATAGATGTCCATTTACACAACATCTTTGTGTACGATCGGTTAGATAAGAGTGGAACCATGTTAATGCGTTTTCATTAACCCCGTATTGAGCAAGTTTATCCAGAAGAATTGCGTGATCAATAGTATCGAAAGCTTTTTTTAAGTCGATAAAAACTACACCATTGAGTAGTCCATTGTCGATATTTATCGACCACCTATTCGTTGTTTCGAGCAGTGCAGTGACCGTACTGTGCATTGTTCGGAATCCAGACTGACATTTATTCAGTAATTTATTGCACGTTAAATTTATTGCAAGCATTTCATGTTTGTAAGGTCGGAGTTTCTTCATTACATTCTTCGACATTAAATATTTTCTTTTCATAACGTTTTCTAC
>CACRXK020000601.1:0-35614 GCA_902702795.2 Paramuricea clavata
ATACAACAACAACAACAACAACAACAACAACAACAACAACAACAACAACAACAACAACAGCAACAGCAACAGCAACAGCAACAGCAACAGCAACAGCAACAGCAACAACAACAACAACAACAACAGCAACAACAACAGCAACAGCAACAGCAACAACAACAACAACAACAACAACGTCAATCCGAACGCATCTAACACAAAAAACCCTCTAATTTCAGGGCAGATGACAGTGGAAGTCTGTACCAAAGCCTAGATACGAAAATCATTGTAACCAGTGATGGAAACTGCACATGGCTTGCTCCGATCATCCTGAAAAGCGAATGCAAAATTGACGTTGAATTCTTTCCGTTCGACGAACAATCCTGCTTACTCCAGTTCGGTTCTTGGACTTACAGCAGTCTCAGTATAGACGTACACCCCATGGAAAAACAAGCCGACCTCGGTAACTACATTACGAACGGCGAGTGGAACATTATTGATATCAGAGCGAAGCGTCATGAAGATTTTTACCCATGTTGTGAAGAGCCTTACCCATCTATAATATTCACAGTGCGTGTACGACGCCGGATGCTGTACTATGTATCGAACCTTATAATCCCCTGTGCTGTTATCGCGGCTTTAGCGTTTCTTTCGTTTTACCTTCCAGTAGACTCCGGTGAACGTATCTCTCTTGTGATCACGGTGCTTTTAGCAATGACGGTGTATATGCTAATGGTATCGAATTCAATGCCGCCGACATCCGAAGTCATCCCGCTCATAGGAAAGTACTATTTAGCAGTGATGATAGAGATCGCCTTATGTTTGGTTGCGACATGCATGACAATTCGCTGGCACCACAATGACACACCCATGCCAAGATGGTTGCATTCGATAGTGGTACGTGGTTGTGGCAAGTTCTTCTGCGCAAACGGATCAGAGCGGCCGTTCCTCGACGCACCTTCACCCAACAGTTACAACGTGAATAACAACCAAATGGCGCTGGCAACCAGAAGCGAATACCAACACCCTAACAGCACCAACACACGCACAGTCCAGCTACGAGAGATCACCAGCAACCCAACGACAGATATGGAATCAATCTATAAAGATCTCAGTGTGCTCTCGAAGAAGGCTGAAAGCGACGAAACCGAGGAAGGAATCCGTCACGACTGGAAGAAGGCAGCTCAAGTTTTGGATCGCTTGTTCTTTGTTATATTTCTCGTCACATTTATCCTCTTTTCAGTGATTATATTCACAGCCATACCCAACTATGACAGCTAAGGATCCACAGAAGAACACAGCAAGAATTGAAGAAACATTGTACGTTTCAAGCACAACATATTCATTAGGCTTTTGAGTTAAATATAAAACGATCCAAATACGAGAACCTCGTACAAGGGTTGGGGAACATTGAACTTGTAAATTCTTAACATATATAACAGCTTGTACATTAGGCATGGTGGGTTAAACTATACTTTTAGCAATTTTACTTTTTCGAAACAAAAACTTAATGATCTACAAGAATATTGTACCATATAGGCTTAACGTGTGACTAACCCCAATTATGATTTTTTGTATGTGTAAATATTTGGGTCATTCGAAGACGAAATGTAATATATCTTTATAATAAAAATCCCATCTTGATCAACTTTTTCACTGTCAAAGTTTCCGGATATGATGGCATTAGGTGAATTGCAAATTAGTTTTCCTTTGCTTTCTGTACCAAAAATTTACCTAATGACCTCATATTTGGAAACTTTGACAGTGAAAAAGATGATCAAGATGAGGTTTTTTACTATAAAGATACATTACATTTCTTCTTCGAATGAACCAAATATTACACATACCAAAAATTATATTTAACAATTATTCGCCGAAGGCGAGGTGATTATCGGTGAATAAAAACCGAGACGAAGTCGAGGTTTTTATTCACGATAATCACCGAGCCTGAGGTGAATAATTGTTTTAGTAAATTTCATAGGTGATTATTTGGAAAAAAATAAAAAAATACACATTTCTTCGTCATTTAATTGACAAAAAGGCTTCGGCCGCCATTTTGAAAATCGCTTAGGTGATTATCGCGTAATAATCACCTCAACGGCAACCAATCAGCGTGGAGAATTTTCAATAATCACCTATGTAATTATACTAATTGGGGTTAGTAGCATTTTAACATATATTGTTTTTAACAACTGATGCATTACCATTTGACCTCGTTAAAAAGAACTCTGCGACATAGCGACAACCGTAAAATAAGTTATTTTACACTTCTTAGATATATCTCATTATTTTCTAGGGGCCGGTTGTTCAAAGCTGATATGGTGCTAACCTTCGTTTAAATTTTAATCCGCGTCTTATAGTTCGTATTTCTGCTGTATTATTTATAGTTTGTGTATTTTTGCTTTGTATTATTTCAAAACTTCAGAGGAGAAAACTCCCACAAGGTACAAATATTTCCAAATTTATGAACCAGCTGTTGGAAAGTTTGCTTTGAATTATGGGTTAACCTATATGGATTAAGCTAATCGGCTTTCAATAACCGACTCAACGTTTTCCAAATTATTTGAAAGCAAATGATTAAGGCCATGTTACACGGTGCAATTTTTCTTGCACTTGCAATGCAATTCTACTCTTGAGAGATGTAAAATTGCCAAATACGAGTCTTCATTACACTCCGCTGTTGTTTTCTCAACATATCGAAGATTCTTCGCAGATTTCACTAATTAACATCTCTCAAGAGTAGAATTGCATTGCAAGTTGCAAGAAAAATTGCACCGTGTAACATGGCCTTTAGTGAATAACTCAATATTTAACTACAAACAAGAATAACTATTTATGTAATTATTGTTCTGAAAATAAATCTTATCTTGTAACTGTCTAACTGTCATTCTGAATTCTCAAAGCCACCAAACATTGCACTGCATGGGAGGACATGCAGTCCTACCCGCTACCTTGTCACACGTTTACTGAAATCGCAGGGCCAGAGGTTCAACTCCTAGGCCCAAGGGCCTATAGGTGCATTTTTCCAACTGATAAAATCATAGGCTGCCCAAAAGTGCGTGTTGAAATTTTTACCCTCGCGCGTGGCGCTCGGGCATGCATCGAGTCTACACAGTTTATTATTACGACTATGATTATGATTATGATATCGGAATTTTTGGATTTTCATATACAACCTTTAGTGTGTAATGTACCATCTGTTATTAAGGATACTTCTGATTTTCTTCAAAAATTAAAGAGTTTGGGACACATTCCATCTACTGCTATTTTGTGTACTATAGATGTGATCGGCTTGTACCCTCATATATACCACACGGGGAAGGGTTGGAAGCGCTTCTGGCAGCTTTTAATAGGGCTGAGTGGGAGCTACCGGTTGAGGACTTGATTTCCTTGGCAAGGCTGGTCTTAGAAAACAACTATTTTGAATTTGATGAAAAAATCTTCCGCCAAAAATTGGTCATAATAATAAACTGTGTAGACTCGATGCATGCCCGAGCGCCACGCGCGAGGGTAAAAATTTCAACACGCACTTTTGGGCAGCCTATGATAAAATGTATGAAATTCACACTTGAAATTACCAACTACAAAACCTCGATATACAAACTCGAGCCGAAGGGATTTCAACAGTTGTGTTTTAAGAAATTATTTTTAAAAAAATTGATTTTAACTGAGAAAATCGAGGGAAAATTTTATGCCAATCAGGAGAATTTTGTATATGTGGATATAGCACACTTTATTAAACATTGATTTTTTTAAAAATTTTCTTCATAAAAATTGTAAATAGCCTATAAGTGTTACTGAAAAACCTAATAATATACACGAAAAACAGTGCTAAAAAAAGAAATGCAGTGCAAATTTCATTGACTATATTTGGGCTTTCTGATTGGCTTAAAATATGAAACAATAACAAAGATAGCCAATAAGATACAGCAATTTCCAGCAGAAATAATTAAAAAAAAAAACATTTAGGAGTTTTTAGGAGTGACTGCATATTTTTTCATGTATATTATTAATAATAGTATGGTTTCGAGTAGTGCAATTTGGAAAAACATACACTCGCGAGTTCGTCAAAGACTTCAAATTGCACTCATCCTTCGGACTCGTTCAATTTTGACAGTCTTTGAAAAACTCACTCGTGCATTTTTTTCCAAATTTCACTCGAAACTATGCTATTACCTTACAAATACATTACATATTAGTGTATCTAAACAGTTCTCCCTATAGAGGTGCAGTATAACGGTCAGTTTTTATTGATGGAGAGAAAAAACGCCTGATTACTTTAAATAATATGACTCAGTGATACAATGTTCCTTTGCTATAAAAATTCGCGTCATTTTGTATTGTAACGAGTAGTCAACCTCATAATAAGAACTGCAAGAAAGTCACAAATTAAATTTGAGACTCATTTCCCAGTGCAGAATAGCTAAGTGCAGAAATAGTATATCACGCGCAGTTGCACATAAATTATATATAGCAAATCATGCAGACCGCTGTACTAACGCGGTTATACTTCGATTGTAAGACCTCCACGTATCTTATTAAGACGATGAATAGCGTTTTAATAGTATTAATAATTTCACTGCCTTTGATCTTGCCCGCCAAACGAAGATGAAACAGCTAGCTGGACAATAAGAAAACTAGAGTGCCGTCTGTATTCTCGTAATCTGAGCGTAATGTACCTCGGAACATAAGGAATCCTAGAACTTTTGAAATTCCGAGGTATAAGACAGGTCGGTTCAAGAAATCATTTATAGTACATTTCGCTGAAATTTTTAACTCAGATTCGTAATTTTATATTTTTAAATTTTTCTTAATTAATCTTGTAAATATAACATAAATTTTACGCAATTCATTGCAAAGACTTTTTTAGCGTAATCCAGACTTTGACTGCAAAGCTGCATGGTACCTCTTGTAATAAACGATTTATGCGGTTCCTCTTAAATTAAATATACTTATGACATTTGCCGCCGTTTGGGGACAAATTGCAGGAGTGCGTTTGTAGATTTGCTATACATTATGCACGAAAACATTTAGGAATACAGTAATCTCATACTGTTGCGAAGCGCTGTATAAAGCTAATAACTGAAAAACGCAGTGAACATTAATAGAAATCGCCTTACGATCATTTAAAAGCGATGGTTGAAACTAGATTTCTATAATTGTTACAGCAGGCTTTATTTGAAAGGCTAAAATTAACGTGTTATTGGAATTTTACCCTTATACTAGACTACAAATGCATCAGAATTCAAAATGGCGTTGCCGCATATTGTTGAGTGAATTATGATTGTGTATCTTTTAGATTTTTCAACCATAATGCAGAGTACACGAAAATAAAACTCCGTCTTGGCCGTGTTCTTCCTTGCAATCGGGGGACTAGAAACAACGTCCATACTCTGGCGTCAAATTTCATAGCAGATGTAGCGTTCCAGGTCTTTTTTAGTTCAGTGGCTAACAGTACCTTATGTTAATACTTTAAATACAGGCACGACAGCTATATTCGTTTCATGCGAACGCTACACGACATATGAAAATTGATCCACTTTAAAGCAATTACACGAAGTCACAAAGGCAATTACGAACAGACAATAGTTCATAACACAATTCCTCGACATTGTTTTCAGTCACAGCAGGACAAAATATAACTATGGCTTAAATATATTCAATAATAAATCACCTTCAAAAATATGTCACATTTTCCAATGTGACCACGCTGAACATTTTAGACCGAAATGGATCAGTGAAAACAAAAAGATTATTAAAAATACTAACGCCGAAAAATTCAGTAAAACCACCGATTAGGGCACGACAAAAGGGAGCTCAAAAAATTTAAGGAGCCAAGCAGGTGTGCCGCATTAAAAATTCATGCCAGGAACCTCAAACCTTAAAGGACATTCCATAAACATGTTTTTCAAAACTATGCTTGCAGTTCGTGCACAGTTTGAAATGGAGGTAAAAGTACGCAGTATGTGACACAGTTAATGCCCCCAGTATGAAAAATTCAACTGTGGAATAAGGTAATGTAGGGGTTGTCAAGTGCATATTTGCGACTGTGATAAATATATTATACGAGGGCAAGAATTTGACTGAAGACTAAAGACTAAAGAGAAGCCTGATCTTTTTGTTCAAGAGCCTTGAATTAGTGGAGTCTTTAGTGACTAATTGGAGCAAGATCGTATCACAACAGATTTGAAAATGAAGTGGGCATTTCAACATATGCTGATCTATGGTTTGGCTTTGGCGGTTGCTGCAAATAGCAACTCTACAATCACAGGTAAATAAATTCATCTTCATATCGCACTGGAGGGAATATGTATTTCAGAGTCACTGGTATTATCAGGGAAAATGAGAATAGGTCCATATAATGAACTAAAGATTCCAAGCTTGAAAGAGATGGACAGAAAATATGGAAGGAAATGCACATTCATTTCAATTAATAGACCGATAAGAAAATAGTATATGTTTCAGAGCCATTGGGACATAAGAATATACGTCCATGTTTTATGAACTGAAGATTCGAATTACATACAAAACATATACGCCCGTATTCTAAAAGCTCACTCACACTCAATGAGTGGAGGTTCAATCTGAGCTTTTCTTGAGTGTCAATGCTGTTTTTGAATAGCTGGAGGGTGAGTACATAGTAAGGTACGACACTAACCCTCCAGCTATTCAAAAACAGCACTGACACTCAAGAGAAGCTCAGATTGAACCTCCACTCATTGAGTATGAGTGAGCTTTTAGAATACGGGCGATAGATTGAAAATATGAAATTTATGGCGTAAAACTCTGATAAAACCCAGTTGTTTGCTATACTTGCAAACGTCAGAAACAAATGTAAATTACGAATCCTGCGTGAGAATATTGTATCATTTGTATGACTTATGATTGAGTTCAATGATTATTTGGTTATGCTCTTAATATCCACATAATCGTGCACTAAGCCTGTATTCTTCTTTTAGTCAACCAAACATTTCCAAGTAACAACACAGCAAGAACGGAGACACGAGAAGACAGCCATAAAATAATGGAGGAAGAAAACACTGTAGCTTTAGCTAAAGAACAGCAAAGACTCATGGAAGATTTATTTAAATACTACGACAAGAATGTCAGACCTGTTCAGAAACCAAGCGAGAATGTCACTATACGAATTGTACCATCAGTGAGGCAGATTGTTGAGATCGTGAGTAATTTTGTTAAAGATAAATTTTAGTGCTGTATTTGCTTAGAATATCAGTAGTGCCGTTTGAGCTCAAAATTTATACAGTTGCTGCCAATTTTTTCTTATTGAATCTTGATAGATCAAGCGCAATAAATTTTAAACTATTCTTCCCAGGTTTAGTTAAGGTCCGGTTGTCCATTTGTTTTTATATTATTTCCATTAGCCGATGGACAAAACAGCATAAAATGCGCGACTGTATATAAAGTACAGTTAAATCTTATATATATCACGGTCACGAGCAGCACCAGGGAATATGAATGTATACGAGAGTATGACCCTCTATAGTTTGAAATTTTGTCACTCACCGCAATAGTACAAAATATCTTTCCTATTTTGCAATAACTGTATATATAAACACAATCTTACCTTAAAGTGCATAATCAGCATTTCTCAAGACTCCAGTTTCAATGTTATATCTTGAATTCATTCTAGAATGAAAGACAACAAGTTCTTACTCTATACTTCTGGTTAAGACTGGTAAGTATAAAGGGGCTTAAGGAGGCAGCTAGGAAAGAATAAAGGACAGGGGGGTACCAAATAAATTTTTGCATAGCTAGATAGCTAATTATTAGTGAGCGTCTCAAAGATGAATTTTGACATTAAAATCATCAAAACTGGTCTACTCATATAGTTAATACAATAGATGGTTTGGAAACTCATTAGAATAACAATACATCTCATTATCTATGTTGGTCAACGTTTATTCATAAATCTGGTCCTTCATCGTCACGTGGCAAAAATACAATACACACGTGACGGCGAAGGACCATGTTTATGAATAAACGTTGACTAATATAGATAATGAGTTATATTGTTATTGTAACGAGTTTCCAAACCATCTACTCTATTAACTATGGTCTATTAGACTTAAAGTATGAGATCCAGTCGCTCATTGTTCCGACTGATATATGGCACGTAGAACAGTGGAATTTCCAAAACAATGAAACACCAATGAATCACTTCTACACGAACAAAACAATGAATCACTTCTACACCAGCTACCCTATATAGTCACACGTGGAAATTTTCGAAACAAAAACTTTCAAGATTAACCATTGCACTGAGCCAGTAATTCCGCAGCATATATTATAGTTGGTACTTTTTATCAATTTTTCTGTAGTATTGGTACGACAAGAGTTTTGTATGGAATACAAGTGATTATAGAAATATCAGTAACTTCAATGTGGAACCTGATAAAATTTGGTTGCCTGATATGTCTTTGTATAACAGGTGAGATTTCTTTAATTACTTATGTAGTATTTCTTTATTAGTAGATTTCACTTTTTACATTTGTTGTCTACTAGTAAAAAAGTAAAATTATACCGTAGGGGGTGCTAATCATCCCTATCATCTCTTTTTAAAGAATTACATTTACTAAAATTCCCTAGCTGATATAGTTCATTCAGGGTGTCCACCCTTTGGTGAAGGTGAAATTCAAGGACTTTGCAGGATTTTCAAAGCCCGTGAACACCCTGTTCATTATTTAACAGTCTTATTTATTTATCAGTTCCATCACGGTACTCTTCAGCTTATTTTTTCTGATTTGTTTTAAAAAGTGGAGAATGTTCATTATTATAATAGTCAGCTATCATCTGAACTATCGTATATGCTTTATCTAAGATTCGAGCTATGGTATCTTCAATATTAGATACTGTGGTCCACAGTTATGGAATTCTATTGAAAAACTTAAATTATTTTTTATTGCTTCATATTAAAGTGATAATTTTATGTCGACTTTGAGAATGATACTTTTTCCTCTATCTTATTCATAATGTGTGTAATTATGTTATATTATACGTTGTTGTTTAGCAGATCACCTCGATCTTCGTTCACCTTCGCTAAAGATTTTGCAAGATTAAAACAACATTTAACTTAAATATTCGTCTGTTTTATTCCATTCATTCGTATTTTCGTATTTCCCAGTGCCCAAGAGGGTCAAGACGCGTTGATCTACCACAAAATAAAGACTAAAATTCAAGTGTACAGCGACGGCGAGTGTCGCTGGCTCTCCCCCTATTTCTCCTCCACCTCCTGCAACATTGACAGCACCCACTTCCCTTTCGACGAACAAACGTGCCAGGTGGAGATTGCCTCTTGGACGGCCACGGGTAATGTCATTGATGTTATACTTGACAAGAACCTCACCATTGATACAAGTAACTACTTGGAAAACATCCAGTGGAAACTGCAGTCAGTGTCGGCCTACAGACAGGTCAGATTATTTTGCTTTGCTTTGATCAAGATTATGCATTTCCAATATAGTAAGCGAGTAGACCTTTCCCCTTATGAGTGAAATTTTGATCTAGATATGCCTGGCACAATTAGTAATATTCCGAAATTTCGTTGCGAAATGTTTTAAAATGCGGATAATATAGCCTTGCGAAGTTTGCCGTTTTTCAGTCATTTTGCATTACAATCTAACATTTTGCATCAGTTTGATCAAACTGATTATCAATTTCCCGTTTGTAATACCAAATGACTGAAAAACGGCAAACTTCGCAAGGCTATATTATCCGCATTTTACAACATTTCGCAACGAAACTTCGGAATATTACTAATTTTGTGATGCTCTTTCAAGCTGTGATGAAATTTGTGTCCAGGCATATCTAGATCAAAATTTCACTCATAAGGGGAAAGGTCTATTACGAAGGACGCAGCTCAAGCTGATCGAGTTGAAGGCTTTCTAAGGGCGCCATGGCAGCCACTTTATGACTCATGTCTGGTCACGGAGCATAGTTACGGTGGGAGGGTCAGTTAGGGGCTTAAACCCAACCCACCCTGTCAACATTCCCTGCGGGAGGAAACCGGAGCACCTCTCAAACTCCCGGCCACGCTTTCTGCAAAAGGCCATGTACTATCCCTTTTGCATTATGCTTTAGTGCTTTTTCAGTCTCAATAGGCAATTCCAGCTTTTAGTTCATGCGTGCAGGGGTGGATGGGAAGTAAGGTATCATATTGCTGATTATGCTGAAAAAAATAAAAATGGTGGCCGTGTAAACACGGAGTGATAGCTTATACTTGTAAATATTGAAATATTTCGGTTGTTTCGGCAGTTTTTATTCAAATTTTTCAGCCTTTTCAGCATAATCAGCAATATGATACCTTACTTCCCGTCACCCCCTGCGCGCATAAATTAAAAGCTGGAATTGCCCATTGACTCTCTCATTTTCATTTCCACAGGTCAAGTACTATGGAACTAATGTCCATCCATTCCCTAGCCTGGTTTTCGAGTTTGTTGTCAGACGAAGAAGTCTATTCTACATTATAAACCTTATCTTCCCGTGCGTCATTCTATCCTTTCTTTCCCTGATGACATTCTATATTCCACCTGCATCGGGCGAACGGATTACATTATCAATAAGCTTACTCCTGACTATGTTATTCACGCTGTATATTGTCACCGAAAATCTTCCGCCTGACTCGACCACCGTCCCTCTACTGACTAAATTTATCGGCGTTGCAATGCTGATTATGACTGTATCCTTGTTTGGGACTTCTGTGGCGATAAAATTCGAAGGCAAGGCAGAACCGGTGCCAAGATGGGTCTCCCTGATAGTCGGGAAGTATTTAGCTTGTCTTGTACTTCGGAACACTTCGTGGATACGAGAATGCCCGAGAAGACGACGACGGAATCCCGAAGAGATCGCCTTGAGTGAGCAATCGCATGAGGAAACCCCAAAAGGGTTGCTGGAAAATGAAGGCGGAGCACAACCTGACAACACCTGCCGGCATCGCTCGCCTCAGTCTTCTTGGAACAACACCGAGCAAGGTTCTGGAGAAACCTCAGCCGTTCCCAAAGCAAGTAATCCTATTATGTCCAGGATTGTTCAAATGTTTCGCCATCTTGCAGGTCGTGTCGAGACAAAGGCTGCGATCGAGAAAGCTCAGGAGGAATGGAAGGAAATAGGAATGATACTCAATACGTTGTTTCTCGGGACATTTTTTGCCGTCTTGTTCATTTCCACTATTGTTATCTTTAGTGGCGCAAGATACACTGAGTAATAACATGAAGTACTTGTGTCTAATCGAGTTTAAACAATTTATACGGTACATTCAATTTTTGTTGTAACATAAATTTAGATTGTTTGTTAGTAGTTGCAAGTTAACTTTTGCCTGGGGAAAAAATTCTCAAGGGTAAATTTCTTTCACAGCAGGAAATAATATTTCGATTTCTGGGATCCTAAGTTTTGGGGTCAAAGTTTTCTGCCAAGGTCACTAACATTCTTCCTAATAAATTATTTTCTGTGCCTGGTAGCATTATCCAATGCCCTAACATTTTCTGTCAGCTAAGCCAGGTCTGAAAATTTTCTGGGATCCTATAGAAGCCCACCATCACTTCTTGTTATGGTTTCTTTTGGGTACCAGTTTGCGCAAGTACAGGTATAGATTTCTTACAAGAATTACCTAATTCTCAAACATTATGTCTTGGCAAATTCTGGTAATTAGTGAAAGATCTGTTATTCTAACTAAAGTTAATGTACAGCCTTTCGTCTTCACCACAGAATTTAGTTGACAGCACGTTGGACAAAAGCATGAAAACATGTGTACAACATGCACTGTTTGAAAATCATTGGGATAAGTAGAACATTCTGCCAAGAACCAAGATACAGAACACAACGCTAAAGCTCGATTCTCATGTGATGTAATCAACCAAATATACTGAATAGATATCATTTTGCTTTTGTCTGTTCAGTTTTATATCAGGGTTTCTACATGTCAGGAAGAGTCAAATTCAAAGATTTGTTAAGGACATTCAAAACCATGTATCAGCAAATTCAAGCACTATTATAAATACTGAAAAGAAGGCGTTAGAAATCTTAGGATTCAGTAAAATGTGACGTTGAATTGTTCAGAAAGGGCGCAACTTTAACGAATTTCAAACAGCTTTGTCAGATATGAACATGCAAAATCAAATAACAAAAATTTCAGAAAATATCCATAAACTAAAACAAGACGAATTTAAGGACTTTCAAGTACTTCTTTACAAATTCATGGAAAGTCAAGGACTTGAATTTTTGTTTTAAAATTCAAGGACTTTCAAGTTTTGTACGAACCATGCTATATAATAACTGAGTTAATTTTCCGTTTTCATTGGTCGAGAGCCATGACTAGAGGATTTATGAGTGTACAATCATAGCTCTCTCAGAAGCATATAATTTAAATGCCTCTGCATATGATGAGAGGAGGAACTTCGTCTTTGGTGACTTGTATAATAATTTGAAGCAGCGGTATAATAACAGTCTCTAGTCAAAATACTACCACCCAATAGATAGATCATATAGTAATTACATGGGCATTACGTCATGTGACGGTTATGACTTTCACTGAGGCAGTAACTCATATATACTTTCCACCATTTTGAACTAAGTAATGTAATAAGTAATGAGAACCAATTATGATGATATAATTTTGGCATATCCACTACACTAAGGTTCTATAGCATTGCATTTTAAGACTTTTCTCGCAAACTAAGCAATAAAATCCTAATTATACCCATTGTTCACCATACAAAATAACCTGTCAATCAAGTACAATAGCCATAACTGTTTGGAACAAATGCAGTTACATACATCAAAGGAATAAGCTAAACCACCCCTCTTGAAAAGGATATTAAAAAAACCGTTTCACAATACTAGCCGACTTTATGTGGAATATAAACCCCGCGAGTCCAGCAGTGATATGGCAAAAATCAAAGTGAAAACACAGTTAGTTTCACAGGGCGAGATGAAGAGTGAAAAATTGCAATGGACTGTTCTAGCTTTGGTACTTACGCAGATATCTACATGTCTGTCGACAAGGTTAGTAAGGTTCAAGATTGTTTTAAGAATAACCATTTGTTTAGTAAGTCAAATTATGATGAAGTTCCACGAACTATAATACTATACAATAAAAACCCGTTTAAAAGAGCCAGCGAGTGAAGAACTATACCAGCATGCACGAAATTTAGGCAATTAAGCACCCAAAATACAAGAACGTCAGGCTGACAAATGAGACTTGTTGTTAAAAAAACCTTTATGCTTTAAAGGCAGGAAAATAGGAAGGTACTGACAGATACATGCATATGCTTGATTTTACCATTGCAAATACAAAAACATATTCTGTTGTTTGGTGTTCACTATACGAGGATACATTTTATAAAATTTGGAGGCTTTTAAATTATAGTTGTTAGTGAAATATTGTCAACAGCTCACTAATTAGGGGAACAAATAACTTAAAAGACTAAACCATGGAACATTGTTTTTGACAGGAAATAAGAACCATGCCTACTGACTGTACTGTATTATATAAAAAACCACTTCAGCCTGACATAAAAAAATAGTGGTTCATTTATGCGGATTTTTACAGTAATCTATTTGATAACCTATGAACCATAAACTTTTAACACATGAGTGTATAAATAAAGTCTTAAGTTCCAACCAACGAGTCGTTTTCTAATATAGATTCACCAGGTGAATGACGATTACCAACTTTATTTATATTTGCGCAAAATGCTCATCATATACGCCGTATATTCAGCATAGTCAGCATGCATGCATGCAAGCTTCTTAATGCCTATATCAATATATCAATATATATTTGTCACTATTACCATTATTCTATTTACAAGAGATGGATTAAACGGAAAAAATAAATAAAAGAATGATTATAAATAGATAAGTCAGGTGATAATGACAAGAAGGCATCCAGAAACCATAAGGCTTGTAAAGGGATGTCTCCTTGAGCATAAAATTTAGATATAATAAAAATTCACATTTACGTAAACACTGCTAACCCCATGAGGGGAATCCAATCCGATTCACTTCCAAAGACCATCAATAAACATGAAAATAAATTTATAACTCATGCAGGTATTTCAGTATTCTATTCCTGAAGCAATTTATCGTCTCGGCATTTCTAACTTTATCTGGGAGAGAACACCAGAGTTTATGACCTTGGTAAAGTGTGGTGAACTGTTTTATGTTACTTCTACAAACATGTGATCGATATAGACTAGCGTTTCTTGTGTTGTATTGATGAATTTGATTACTAGTAATAAATAAGTTGTGAAAAGATGAAGGTAGTAGCTTGTTATGATGGGAATACATGAATTTTCCAACGTATAACGAGTTAATCTTATGAATGTCAAGCACATTCAGTTCGATAAAAAGCGGAGCAGTATGCTCGTAAAAATCTGAATTTGTCATCAGTCTGACAATTCGTTTCTGTAATACGAGTACACGCCTTAAATTTGAGGGGTATGTGGACGACCAAATAATATTGCAGTAAGTAAGATGTGGATAAATTAAGGTGTAGTATAAAGACAATCTAGTACTCTTACTTAAGGATTTGTAAGAAATGTTTGAACAAACTGTTAAATAATCAATTTAAGCAAAGCTATAAATTGCGGTTAATGGCCGAGTGATATGTTCTAGAAGACTCCATTTGCCCGAGGGTGTTTTCAGTCTGCCAACACATCTGCGTCAAAAAATCAATCCGTGCAAGGTACGTACAAGGTCCAAGTACCTTAGCAGAACAAGGGAACCGTTTTCTAGTCCTGTTAATATTACAAAATATCAGATAAAAATCGAACTTTGGCTACTAAGCATGTGAACAACTGATGCTAACTTGAGATTAACCAATCAGAAATTATCCTGAAGGTTTTTCCTTCACGTGCATACATACAATGCCCCCCTTTATCGCTTCCTTTATTTAACACTATATCTGGGGGATATCTTGTCACGATGAGCTCTGTTTTCTGTGCATGTTCTTTACACGCAATAAACGAGTCAGACACCACTTGGAATAATTATGGCAATGTGCGTATTGCATAACGCACATGCCGGTTTATTAATTTTGTAATCAATGACATAAGTTTAACATAACAAATTATTAACCAAAGTAATTCATTAACAGTTAGCACAGAAAAGGTGGGGGTAATAAAAACGCCCACAACTAACAGTAACAACTATAATAACTAATATACAAGTAGAATAGTCTTCCGTTCAGAAAAACGGGGAGGATGGCGGGGAAAAACTTGACTTTAAAATACAGACGACTTTGCGCTACCAAAGCGAAGAGCAGAATGAACCAGATGCGCATTCTGCTATAGATATGTATCACCTCTCCCTTCCGTTTTCCTGCACGCATTACATTCATGTGATCAGAAAATTACGGGGAAAATACCCATGTGTCCCATGTCAGGTTTGTCTATTTATATATCCTAAGCTCAGGAAGCAATAAAATCTTCATTGGTATGCCAATAATTCCTTTATCGCTTCCTTTATTTAACACTATATCTGGGGGATATCTTGTCACGATGAGCTCTGTTTTCTGTGCATGTTCTTTACCCGCAATAAACGAGTCAGACACCACTTGGAATAATTATGGCAATGTGCGTATTGCATAACGCACATGCCGGTTTATTAATTTTGTAATCAATGACATAAGTTTAACATAACAAATTATTAACCAAAGTAATTCATTAACAGTTAGCACAGAAAAGGTGGGGGTAAAAACGCCACAAGTCTACTTGGGTAAAGAAGACATACCCCACCCCAGCGTGACAAGGCATCGACAGATAAAGTGATTACAGACCGATGAAACAAGCAAGCAGCAATTCTACAAAATTGAGTGATAGTATTGGCAAATATTAATTAAACTGCTCATAATATAAAAGGGGGTGTTAGCTATACACAAACAATTCGTGCCCCTGCGTTGAACTGCCAGGTATAACCACCACCGACAAGACAAAAGTGTTCTGATAGCCTTGCCCCTGCGTCAGCATCACAGAACACTCTAAAGCAGTATGTCGCAGTATAGTAACGTGCATCATAATAATCATTGTAGTCAAGTCTTGCCCCTGCGTCAACTTGACCAGTCAGATGTGCACGGAAGCGGAGTTTGCCAAAATATTAAATGCTTATTGACAGCCATGATCAATCCGGTGAAAAAAGACAAACAACCAAACTCGGCCTATCTAGGCAAAGCGGTTGAGCACAGGCCTGGACCTCGAATATACTTACGAAAGGCGTCGGATTTCCACCGACCCATTGATCGAATTTGGGCATCAGAAAAACCGCATTCCGCAGCAAATGTTGCCGCGCCAATGCGGAAACTATGTCCTTTGTATTTAGTTGGATCGAGACCACATGTCTTGAAAATGAGTGCTAAATAGTCAGTAAAAAGTTTGCGTGAACCCGCGTGGCCCTCGTGCGTTCGAAAAAGCGGGCCATCCGACAAACCCCGGCGTGAAAAATAATCCAGTAAGCTCTGCACTGGGCATATATCTGAACGACGCTTAAGAGTGACTGATACATTTGTTTGGTTGTAAGAATGCTTAAAATCAAAAAATGTGATTTTCAGTCCAATTACGCCGCCTGAATGGTCGACAAGTTGGACAAGCTGATTTAACTGAAGCACACTCGATGACCTGGGACAACAAGTGATTTCCCCAACACGTAAAAAGGCAAAAAATGCCGTTGTACACATTGCTTTAAACATACACGCACGGTATTCGCTCGCACATATGGTTGATGTTTGTTGCAACACCGTGCGAAGGATAGAAAGAGTTATGGGCATGCGTGTATCCAAGCGCGACCCAAGTTTGCCATACCCTTTCAACATTTCAATCACCCAAAAGACCCTAGTGGGGTCTGGCACGCCTGCAAGGCGATGATAATAACCCAGTGCAGAGACATACGTGTTCGCAGTCGAAGCAGCATAATTGCGCTGAAACATGTAGGCTATAAACAAACCCAAATTAGAAGGCGATATGGGCAAATTTACTAAAGCTGTACGGAAAACTACATTTGAAAACTGGCTATACAGGTTCCAGGCCCGGCGATAAGTAGGGATTGATGATGGCTGTAAACTAGATTGAAGTAATTTAGATGTTATATTGGCCAGTTGTGTGGTAGTAGTTGATCTGGTATAACTGCTGGTGATGGTTGTACACCCACTGGAGCTAGATGTTTGAACTTCGAAACCTGTAACCGGGATAAACTATCAGCTAAAACGTTTTTAACTCCCGGAACATGGCGAGCACGAAATAAAATATTGTACTTCAAACATGCCAGCACCAGTCGGCGAACAAATATCATGACAGTCACGTCACGAGAAGTGGCTTTATTTATAATATCAACCAACGCCGCATTATCCGTATAAAACGTGATCCGCTTGTTGCGCATCTTATCTCCCCATACAAAAACACTGAGTACAATTGGGTAGAATTCCAAAATAGTGATATTAAATCGCTTCCAATTTTCAGGCCACTGGCCAAAAAGCCACTCGCAGCCAAAGATCGCACCGTAACCCAAACTACCAGCCGAATCAGTGTAGAGATTTAAACTGAACGAATCAGTCCATACGTCGCTAAGAAAAAACGATCGGCCGTTAAAATCATCTAAAAAGGAACGCCAAATTTCGAGATCCGCTTTTACCGATTTGGTAAGACGGATAAAATGATGCGCAGATTTTATTCCCTTCGTTAAATCGATCAGACGACGCAGAAAAGCCCGACCCGGGACAACGACTGAGCACACAAAATTAAGTAAACCCGTCAATGATTGAATCTCGCGTAAAGTAACTTTTTTGCGTCGAAGAAAGGCTGAAACTAAAATTTTGCATTTCTCAGTTTTGTCCAGAGGCAAACGGGCCTCCATGCGTAAACTATCTAATTCAATGCCTGCGAACGAAAGGATATTTTCCGGACCGACTGTTTTCTCTGGCGCCATTGGTACGCCTAAGTAATCGCAGGGAGATAAGAAACGAGCAAGGTCAATGCGACATTGGTGATAAGTAGGCGCTGCCATAAGATAATCATCAAGAATGTGGATTAAATACGGGATTGACAAGTGTTTCTTAGCAACCCATTCGATAGCAGTGCTAAACATCTCAAAAGTACGACAGGATGACGCACATCCCATTGGCATAGCACGATCATAATAATACTGTCCCTGCCAAAAAATTCCTAAAAGATCGTAATCAGATGATTTGATTGGGATAATGCGAAATGCATTCTTAATATCGGTTTTGGAAAGAAAACAACCAGAACCTAATTGTTTGATCATAGCAACCGCATCATCAACACGAGCATACTGTACTGAAGCATGCTCTTGTGCAATCACATCATTAACCGAATCACCTATGGGAAAAGACAAATGATGAATTAAGCGATATTCCCCCAGGGCTTTCTTAGGAACAACCCCCAAGGGTGAAACACGAAATTTGGGAAAAGGCGGGAAATTGAAAGGCCCGGCAAGTCGACTGGCTGCCAATTCTTTCGAGAGTTTAGCACTAACTATCTCAGGATGGATTTTGTTGCGCAGAAATTAAATTATTTGCAAAAAATGAGGTTCGCGTTCCTTCAAAATGAAGAGAAAAACCAAACTTAAAACCAGTATACAAAATAGATGTCAATCCCGGATCATATCCACATAATAAAGGTTGAAGATTATCAATTCGAACCGGTGTTGGAAGGACGAGATTTGGCCGAGGTCGGGGCAGAGGTGTGCTGTGAGGAACGAAAATTACACCGTAGGGCTGGGTGAATTACACCACACTTGTAACAATTATGTTTATAATTGCAACCAGGGCAGTGATCGCCACGGTGAAACCTGCGACAAAACCCCCTGGGAACAAAGGGCCCGGCAATTGAAGAGGGCAAGTTGTTGCGCACAGGCGGTTGAGATTTTGAAAAACGCGCATTATTAAAATTCTGTGCACGGATCCAAAGTTCCCAATGCGTAAACCCCCATGGCAACTCGGTCGGATTAGATTGACGCAAGAGACGAAATTGTGAGTCATAAAAGCGCCAGTCAGCCCCTCGCACGGCCAAATCCCGGACAACTTCACTATATTTCATCAATGCTGGGGCCTCCATTGGATATTTGGCAGTGTACACCCCTACAAAAATTTGAAAAGCCGAAGTCCATGCACCAATGTTAGCAATGGCTTTCGGCTTTTGGGACGGTTCCAAAGACAACGTCGGCGGAGCGATTATAGAATACCCGGCCACTTTTGAATTTTGATAGTGTTTGGTTTTGGGGGATACGGGGATACGCAGTCATTAAAATGACGTAATTATTCGAGTAGTTTAAAAGGAGAATGGGTAACTATTATATTTCAATGATACGGGGATACGCAGTCATTAAAATGACGTAATTATTCGAGTAGTTTAAGAGGAGAATGGGTAACTATTATTTTTCAATGATACGGGGATACGGGGATACGCAGTCATTAAAATGACGTAATTATTTGAGTAGTTTAAAAGGAGAATGGGTAACTATTATTTTTCAATGATACGGGGATACGGGGATACGCAGTCATTAAAATGACGTAATTATTCGAGTAGTTTAAGAGGAGAATGGGTAACTATTATTTTTCAATGATACGGGAATACGCAGTCATTAAAATGACGTAATTATTCGAGTAGTTTAAGAGGAGAATGGGTAACTATTATTTTTCAATGATACGGGGATACGGGGATACGCAGTCATTAAAATGACGTAATTATTCGAGTAGTTTAAGAGGAGAATGGGTAACTGTTATTTTTCAATGATACGGGGATACGGGGATACGCAGTAACTAAAATGACGTAATTATTCGAGTAGTTTAAGAGGAGAATGGGTAACTATTATTTTTCAATGATACGGGGATACGGGGATACGCAGTCATTAAAATGACGTAATTATTTGAGTAGTTTAAAAGGAGAATGGGTAACTATTATTTTTTAATGATACGGGGATACGGGGATACGCAGTCATTAAAATGACGTAATTATTCGAGTAGTTTAAGAGGAGAATGGGTAACTATTATTTTTCAATGATACGGGGATACGCAGTCATTAAAATGACGTAATTATTTGAGTAGTTTAAAAGGAGAATGGGTAACTATTATTTTTCAATGATACGGGGATACGGGGATACGCAGTCATTAAAATGACGTAATTATTCGAGTAGTTTAAGAGGAGAATGGGTAACTATTATTTTTCAATGATACGGGGCTACGCAGTCAAATCGTGCTCATTTGATATGCAAAATTTATATATACTAATGAGTAATATTTTGAATTTTTTTCTGTGTTGGTGTTGTGTACTCAGGTGAATAATATGTTTGCGATGTTATGCACTCAGAGTAATATTTTGTGCAGGGTTTAGTTGAGAACGTGAGAAATACAATATATGAGTAATATTTTGTGCGGGGTATATTGAGAACGAGAAATACAATATATGAGTAATATTTTGTGCGGGGTTTATTGAGAACGAGAAATACAATATATGAGTAATATTTTGTGCGCGGTTTAGTTGAGAACGTGAGGACTGAGGAATACAATATATGAGTAATGTTTTGTGCGGGGTACTGATTGAGAACGAGAAATACAATATACGAGTAATATTTTGTGCGGGGTTTATTGAGAACGAGAAATACAATATATGAGTAATATTTTGTGCGGGGTTTATTGAGAACGAGAAATACAATATATAAGTTATATTTTGTGCGGGGTTTATTGAGAATGAGAAATACAATATACGAGTAATATTTTGTGCGGAGTTTATTGAGAACGAGAAATACAATATATGAGTAATATTTTGTGCGGGGTTTATTGAGACCGAGAAATAAAATATATGAGTAATATTTTGTGCGGGGTTTATTGAGAACGAGAAATACAATATATGAGTAATATTTTGTGCGCGGTTTAGTTGAGAACGTGAGGAATACAATATATGAGTAATGTTTTGTGCGGGGTATATTGAGAACGAGAAATACACATATACGAGTAATATTTTGTGCGGGGTTTATTGAGAACGAGAACTACAATATATGAGTAATATTTTGTGCGGGGTTTATTGAGAACGAGAAATACAATATATGAGTAATATTTTGTTACGAGTAATATTTTGTGCGGGGTTTATTGAGAACGAGAAATACAATATATGAGTAATATTTTGTGCGGGGTTTATTGAGACCGAGAAATAAAATATATGAGTAATATTTTGTGCGGGGTTTAGTTGAGAACGTGAGGAATACAATATATGAGTAATGTTTTGTGCGGGGTATATTGAGAACGAGAAATACAATATATTTATAACCCTATATTATTGAAAATATAGATTAATTATTTGATTAACGATTCCCCGTTTATTTTGATACCGAAACATTAGAATAATTACGTAATTTCCTTCACTGCGTATCACCGTATCCCCGTATCATTGAAACTTAATATTTACCCAAACACTCGAATAATTACGTCATTTCATTCACTGCGTATCACCGTATCCCCCCAAAATAAACAGTATCATAAATGGACGGGTATTCTATAATCTAGCCACGTCGGCAAAGCTGAACCGTTTTGGGAGCTCACAGACAAGTGATACCGGGTATCACCTGCCCCTGAGCTTATTAAAACACCAAAATCGACGAATTCGTGAGACCAAATCTTGGCCTTAACTTTTGCGCTCACATTCGCATCAATGGGTACATTGATGGAATTAAATTTAGGCAGACCCGGCTCTACAGGCGGTGAGACTTGGATAAAACTAGTCTCACCTGAAAGATTATTTAAGGCAGACGCTACCGGCCCCTGCATAGTAGCGTCTGCAAAACTAGCTATACCTGACGCTACCACAGGCAATTCCCTCGTTTCCACAGCTGAAGATGGCGGCGGAAGAGTAGTGGCGCAGGCTCCATTGAGTGACGCTAGCACAGCTTGGGAGACGGCGGAGACGATCCGTTGAACCGTTTCGTTAGGAACAGTCGTCGCTGGCGATGCTGCATCAGGTGCTGACGTTGTGGCCACGGAGGAAGACGCCTCACAACTAACTCCACTTGACTCTGGTTGCTGCATAGTGGTGGCACTGGCGGTTGCTGTTCTTCTCCGAGAGGATGGACGACGTGGTGCTGCTGGTTGTGCACGACGTTGAACTCTTGTGCTAGGTCGAGTAGCAGGCATTCTGAAAGAAAAAACTAAAGACCGAAGACTTTGCTTAACGGGGGCCACATCAGGCCATGGAATATTAGACAAGAGGAATTTTGGAAAATAACAGACGTCATATTGCACAACCATTTACATATTCATGCAACGGTGACAAATAAAACAACATATAAGCAGCAGAATAATCATGGCATACAGCGAAGGTAGCCGCAATTGATTATCCTTTAACGCCGCAAAAAATAATATACAAGGGCAATCTGAAAACAACATGCCGCACCGTCCCACAATATATTGACAACAACTGTGGGCATCTGAAAACAATAATTGCTCTATCCCACTTAGACATGCATTTTTTCCTTGACACAGGATCGGCAAGTCATATATACCTATAACTATAGAAAAGACATCTTATATACAACACAAGGAAACTACAAGAACACTCCACACACATGAAACAAAACAGATACATAAACTATTAAAGAAGCTGCGAATTGTACGTATATATAACCAGCGCAAATCATGAATATGTCCTGTGTAGAAAAAACCCAATGTTGAAGTCTCAACGTGGGCATCTGAAAACAGTCATGTTGCTCTAGCCCATATAACATAAACATATAGTAGTGGTACATAAACGGCAACCACATACATAGGGGTAAAATATAAAAGAGTATATAATATAGTGCACCATAATTATCAAACAATTATGCAATAATAATGTCTGTACCAACGGCGTAAAATGAACACATATTGGAGCTAAGGACTATAACATGGTGAGAGCCTTCAAGATGGCCCCACGATAGCTACGGTATAAACAGTACTGTCCCTGTGCATTACAGTGCACACCATCTGAGGACAACAAGAGACGATCAGGGTGAGAAAACTCCCTATGTTCCCACACAAAAATGCCTTGTTCCTCAGCAAGGACAACAGACAGGTACTGGCGTAAAAGAGCGGCTTTGGTATTAAACGCATTATCAGGTGCCTGAGTGTGAGGCAGATTCCGATTAATCACTTGGCACACAGCAACAACGCGAACTTTATACTGATCGCGCAGAACGTGCACAAGATCATCGAGTTTCGACCCCACTACTTCAGGGGTGTGACCCGACAAATCGTTAGTGTCCATTTCGAGAATCACGATATCGGGCTTGTACTTTTTGACCCATGAGAGATCATATTTAAGCACTTTATCTACGGTTCTGCCACCCGTACCCAACAAAGAAACATTGCCCGATTCGGGTAGATGAAAATGTGGGGCAGCGCATAAATCAAAGTGCGCTTCCAGGTCGTCCCGTAAACGACGGACAAAGGAATGCCCGAGAAGTAAAATAGTTGGAACACACCCAGACATTACAACTTTCAGATATAAAATGAAAGAAAATTTACCTGATGGAAAAACTTGACTTTAAAATACAGACAACTTTGCGCTACCAAAGCGAAGAGCAGAATGAACCAGATGCGCATTCTGCTATAGATATGTATCACCTCTCCCTTCCGTTTTCCTGCACGCATTACATTCATGTGATCAGAAAATTACGGGGAAAATACCCATGTGTCCCATGTCAAGTTTGTTTATTTATATATCCTAAGCTCAGGAAGCAATAAAATCTTCATTGGTATGCCAATAATTCCTATATTGCATGCACTTTGTTCTGTTATTTTAGTTTAGTATAATTGTGATTCAAATAGCCAACCGTAAGTTACCTTTATGAGAGAGATTTACGATGTATATGTATGTAAAGAAAAACATTTAATAAAGTTTTCATTATTATTATTATTATTATTATTATTATTATTATTATTATTATTATTATTATTATTATTATTATTATTATTATTATTATTATTATTATTATTATTATTATTATTATTATTATTATTATTATTATTATTATTATTATTATTACAATTTAAGTCCGTAAAATTTGTAAATTTGTAAATTAGTTCTTTAGGCGTTTTCTCAAAAGAATGTCATTCCTTTTTAAATATGTTAAATGATCTAGGTCTTGATAAAAGACACCAATATTTCGCTATCAGGAAAATTATGTCTATCGCGATTAGGACAACATATTATATATTTTGTTGCAGAGATAAGGACTGGTTAAATCCGGAATTACTGAACATTTAAGGATACTCATTATTAATATATAAATATTAAGCAGGTTCAAGTAGTCAATTATAAATTACCTAAATTAGTGAGATTTATAATTGTATATATACGTATATAATTTCAATAAAGTTTCCATTATTATTATTACTATTATTATTATTATTATTATTATTATTATTATTATTATTATTGTTTGTCCCCCTTGCTTTTCAATTTATGCGTGAATTCACTCATTAACACGATAAATGATGAAAGGATACAGTGCCTTGGTTATGTTAATGATATATCCTTAAACCCTCGTCATTGGTTCCAATTCGCGGACGATGCTGCAATTATATCTGCACATAACGAAGACAATCAACTACTGTGTAATGCATTTAGTAAATGGTCCTCTTGGGCAGACTTATATATCCGAGTAAATAAGTGCCACACTTTTGGGATCAAAAAGTTTGGGACAAAAGCAGTCCAGTATAAATCTACTATAAAAATCTCTGGTCAACAGGTTCCCCCAATCGAGGACGGTGAAAGTTTTATGTATTTAGGTAAACAATTCAATTTTGAAATGGATTGTACTGAAACCAAAATTGAGATCCTTGATGAAATCCAACACTACTTAAAGAAAATTGATCTTATCCCAATAAATCCATTTTCGAAAATACGCGTGGTTCAAAGTTATGTCTACTCAAAGTTCTTCTGGCGTTTTTCAATCTACTCGCTTACTATAAGCTGGACACATTCTAATCTGGACTCCATAATTTCCAAATATATCCGGAAATGGCTCCAGATCCCAATCAGCGGTAACATTAGGTCGCGGTCACACTAGCGCTTGTGCTTGGAGATTACCACCGGATTAGCGTGCTTGCTTGAACACATACCAAGCTCATGCTAGAATGCAAGCCAAGCACGTCGCGGTCACACTCAAAAAAGCAACGTTTGCTTGCTTGCTGTTGTTGACAGATAAAAATTAAAAACCTATCTAATAAATAATAATCTAAAGTCCATTACATTAAAGGCAACTGATATACATTATTCTTGTGATTTCGTAGGCCTAACGAAGTTTAGACTTTAGAACATAAGAGAAATGTAATTTGTCCTTTATAGTTCAGGCGCAAATCGCTTGCCCGATCGTTATTCATGATCATATTATATGAATTAAATAGGGATGTTAACAATTACTTTGAAATTTTGAATTTGGTTTCTGCTTCAGGTTTCCATACAGAAATACCGTTTATTGATTCAACTTTTTACTGCTTAGCGCGTTGTTGTGTAAGCAAAATAGTTCGAATCTACCGCGGTTCTGTCTCTATTCAAATTAAAAATGACATGTTGAAATTACTTGTCTATTTGCCTCCTAAAACTCCACATTTTATTGGCTGAATTATTTAATCCACTTGAGATCCACATTCTAGCACGATTCAAACATACCCTGTAGTGTGTTTGGATCGTGCTTCGGTGCCTTTGAAATTTCAAGCAAATCGTATCAGATTTCAAGCATGCTTGAGTTTGTGTTTTGCGCGGTCACACTAGCAAGCGCGCTTGGAAGGTGATGTGTTGAGCGATTCAAGTGGATTTAGTCCAAGCAAGCACGATTCTAGCGCTAGTGTGACCGCGACCTAAAGCTTCCTAAATTACAACTGGGAATTGATTTCTGTTCCCCCTCTGACATATATAATCAATATAAACTGACAGTGCGCAGAATCTTGAGGACTTCTGTCAACTCCGATATTCAACAGCTATATACCAAAACGTCATCAAAAAACATCGTCACTGATGATATTATTGAACGGGCGGCTGCTAGTATCTCTGAACAATATATGTTAAGAAACGCTGCAAAGAAGATTCTGGTAAAGAAAAACCTTAACGAAATTTGGTCAAACTTTGTAGAACTAAAAGAACAATCCGTGATCATTACCTGCTTAACTGATACTTGCTATAAGAAGATAATTAAAGTATGGCACGAAATTGTCACTCGAATGCCCAGCAATATAGTATGCTTTGCTAGGAGAGCGTTAATTTTAAGTTTAGGAAATAATTCTAACCTAAAGCGCTGGAACATTCGTGACTCTGCCAACTGTGAGCTGTGCAACAAGTTACAAACCCAGCTACACGTTTTTTCCAACTGCAAGGTAGCCCTAGAACAACAACGCTATACTTGGCGGCATGACTCGATTCTGATGACTATTATTCATCACTTAAAAGTCGCAGTTGGTGCAGATCTTCGACTGTTTGCTGACTGTCCTAACTCAGGTACGACCTGTACTTCAACTTTATTTCGAACGCTAAGACCTGATATAGTGGTGGATTTTAAGGGTTCTGTATATGTGGTTGAATTAACTGTTCCCTACGAAACCAATTGTACGAAGGCTAAACGTCGCAAGAAAGAAAGATACAGACATCTAAGATCTGAGCTGATCACGACGTGTTATGCGTTTGAAGTTATTACACTTGAAGTAACCACTCTAGGGTTTGTGTCGAAAGATATTGACAGATTTCGTAGATTATTACGAACACTTGAAATGAACGACGAACGTATTATTAAAAAAATGTATGGAGGTAGCTCTGAGAGCAACATTCTACATTTACTGCAGAAGAAACAAGCCGTGGAATAATCCAGACTTGCTGAATTTTTATTAGCTACTATTGATACAAAGTGTAGAGAATGGACCTATCTGTCTAACATAGTGAACTGTTTCTCTATTTTCCTGATTTAATTGAAAGTCTAATTATGTGATATATTTGTATAAATTATCATGTTATTAATAAAGATTTCTGTTGTTTAAAAAAAATTATTATTATTATTATTATTATTATTTGAGGAAAATATTTTGCTTCGGTCCATCTTGCGATATTTTTTTTATTATTTATTACTCCGGGTACTGTAAGTACCGGAGTATTAAAATGGCCAATCTTTTTTCTTAGGCGACGCAAGTGTGCACTTCCACAGGTGCACCGTACGCAACGCACGCAACGCACGACAAAAATACGAAATATCTAAAAATAGCCGCCATTCGTAGTAGATCGGAGCGAGCGTTGTGTTTACAATGTATTTAGTTCTATTTACAGTAAATATTATCAAATGGAGGGGTTCTCATACACTCGTTCTTATACAATGACCACAGTTCATATAAATACAAATCGAAATTCGAGACTTTCTCGCGTGTTTAGTAGCGGTTGCCGTTATTGGAAAGCTAATTCTGATCGACAACTGGCTTGGTTCGTTACTGACGTTGGCCCGGTAGTTTTTAATTTTGTCAACACTGTACGTAGTTAAATTGTGTTAACACTCGTCACTCGTGTTCTTTAAGTCTCCCTAATTTGTGCCTCGTGGCCAAAATTGAAGTACAAACAACGCACAAATCTATTCGACATATGACATATCTGAAAGTCTTCGATTCGCGAGGCAATTTATATCGCAAACCACAACAATATTGGCAATATTGTCTACCACGCTTGAATTAGACAAAAGCGCGTATAAAATATATATAACTATAGATAGCTTTACCCAACACTATTACTTCTATTACACAGTTTAATGTTTTATTTATAGAGTATTAAAAATCGGTCTCGACAGCTGCATTGTCTTGGTCTTAAAGTAAAATCATTACTAGAACAATCTAAACGTTTGATAATAACAAACTTACAGAAGCCTTACAAATTAAAGCAATCAATCTGTATAAACAAAATATCAACATAACTTGGTGCCAGTTATAAACTTACTACCATGCATTGAAAAAGTGTTGACAATTAACTATATGACACGACTAACAATATATTACTTTTTAAATAATTTTCTTTGCGTGTTTGATAAATGTGGTTTGTTTACGTTAGCTATTTTTAGTAATTCAGTTTCAGGAGTTCTTCTCGAGGGTCGAGGGTGGGAAGCGAGGGTCGAAAAATCATATATAAAAAAGTCGAGGGTCATATATAAAAAGTCCGGGGTCGTATTTCTAAAATATTTTATGGTTTTTATTGTCGAGGGTAGAAATTTGCGGGCATTCCCAATAGGTAAATTTGCAAGTGGGGCAAGCACAATAGCGAAAACAATACTTTGAAGATGGCGTCGCGAACCCGGAAAAGGCGTATGGCAATGGAAAGGTGTAAACAAGTCCTGATTACTTTGATTCAATAGACCATATAGTGAATAGACTGATACAATAACTTGCGACATGCAATCCGAGATAACGCAGATAATGCACCACGCCGTTTGAAAATATCTCGACTGTCGCTTTTGATCGGCATGTCTATTTTTATGTAGTAATATTTCGTCATATAAAAAGTAATCGCATATAAAAAATTAATAATTGCATATAAAAATAAGAGCTAAAAATTAAAAGTAAAGTAAGTGAACACGAACTTAAATTATTATTTTGTTAAATTATTAAAATGTACCCTCAAGCTTTTCACCCTCGAATTTCTACCCTCGACAATAAAAAAACCCATAAAATATTTGTAAAATACGGCCTCCGACTTATTATATACGACTTGAAAAAACACTCCTACGCATGTTTTAAATAGAACTTTTAATAAAGAACTAGATAGCTTTTATTAGAGATAATTAGTGTCACAATGTCCTTTTATTTTTATGCTATAAAATATTATGATCATTGCATATGTTTTTAGTCAACTGGTCAAGTGGTGTAGTTCTCCCACTTTTCCAACTTTAATATGCTAAATATCATGCATTAAAGATACCTTCATTGCCGTATAGAAGCATACGTTAAAGTAGCTTTGCGCTTAGTTAAGGCCCTGTACCCGGAGTGAACGCCTGAGTAGGCGTCTTGTTATTATTATTATTATTATTATTATTATTATCTATTGCCATCCGATCAACGTACTACATATTTTGCTGTAGAAATAAAGAATGGACAAATCCCGAACTAATGAACATTTAAAGTAACTATTTCTATAAATAATTAAAAAATTTTGTATATAAAACTATAACCATGTATAAGTGATTCAAGTAGTCAATTGTAGGTTACCTCAAGAAGTGAGATTTACAATTGTATATATATATAAATGTTCTATTAATAAAGTTTTCATTATTATTATTATTATTACTATTATTATTATTATTATTATTATTATTATTATTATTATTATTATTATTATTATTATTATTATTATACAAAAAAACGATTTGCAGCTACAAAGCTGAATTGCTCGGTTTACATCTCTAAAAATACGAGTTCACATGATTGCACGCTAAGACTTATTATAGGTATTAAAAGATGCTACGCTACTTGGTATATAGCTATTTTTAAAAAACGTTTGGTACAGTACCAAATTATGTGTGTAAAATTGTCATTCATTTCTAAGATTATTGGTACGTTTGTTCGGGAGAAGATTTATGACTTGATTTAGTCATTTTCTTAAAGTGCGATTTGCAAAGTTCATCTCGTCTTTGTGACAGACGTGGAGGCGAGGTAACTTCCAAGGCCTTCCTATAAGATAGATCAGGTTAGGGCTCGCTTCTGGACCCGCTCGACGTCATCAGAAAGGTATTGGGAAGCACTAAAGTTCCATAATTGGCAACCGTATTCGAGGAATGATCTTACGCAGTTAGTATACAGTTATTTCAATTAAGGTTGTCCCTGAGCAAAGCGGAAAAGTGGAATACGAGCGCGAAAGGCTGCTGGGAATAGCTAAAACAATAATGAATCTGAGTTTAGCGATTCCCAGCAGCCTTTCGCGCTCATATTCGACTTTTCCGCTTTGATCGGGGACAACCTTAATTGAAATAGCTGTAAACAGTTAAAAGGGATGTATGATCAAGTCCAGCCCATATATAATTATGCATATGTATAATTATGTACAAATTGTTGTAATTCTACCTTCAACCATTTAAATTAATAAGTGTTACTCAGTTTTTTTCAAAACGTTTATTTTGTAATAATTTTATAGCATTTTTGTATGGTTGGAAAGTTAAAAAAAGAATTAAAATATTAATTGTAAATGGCGAGTTTTTTCCATTTAGAAAAAATTAAAGATTTCTAGTTTCCATTCAGTTCAGACAGCATAATATTAGGAAGCTGCGGTGTAGAGGATATACAATCACCTCAAGAATATTATTAATATCAGGTAAACTGGCACCGGCCAGTCTGGGTACTAGGAAAAAACAGAAAGCTATGGCGTGAGAGATAAACTACAAAAGATGCAAAGAGAACTGATTCCGCTCCGCGCGCAAAATTCCGCCTAGTGGAAAACGGTCTTTAATTAAGGAAACAGGCCATTTTCCACTAGGCGGAATTTTGCGCGCGGAGCGGATCCGGAATTTTTCTTTGTCTTATGATTTCTCGGGTGGAGGCCGTGGAGATAAAAAAAGACAAAGAAAAATTCCGCCTAGTGGAAAATGGCCTGTTTCCTTAAAAAGGCCGTTTTCTATTAGGCGAAATTTTTCTTTGCCTTTTTTTATCTCCACCCGAGAAATCACAAGACAAAGAAAAATTCCGCCTAGTGGAAAATGGCCTGTTTCCTTAATTAATAAAAGGCCGTTTTCTATTAGGCGGAATTTTGCGCGCGGAGCGGAATTTTTCCTTGTCTTTTTGTCTCCACCCGAGAAATCACAAGACAAAGAAAAATTCCGCCTAGTGGAAAATGGCCTGTTTCCTTAATTAAAAAGGCCGTTTTCTATTAGGCGGAATTTTGCCCGCGGAGCGGAATTTTTCCTTGTCTTTTTGTCTCCACCCGAGAAATCACAAACAAAGAAAAATTCCGCCTAATGGAGAACCGGCCCATACTATTGCTTTGTCATGTGGTTTGACCTCATTGACACTGCCAACTTTACGTCATCATTATTTACAACTAAAGCCAAACCTACGACCGTCACGTATGCCACGGACAGCTATACTGACTGTGCAATATTAAGCTGAACGTGATGTTAATCTAATTACGGAGCTACGTCTTCCTTCATACGTCTTCCTTCCTACGTCTTCCCCCATAACTTGGGTTTTGAAGAATGTTTTCACTTTTCGGTTTTCAGTTTGGTGGTACCAGCAGGAAACATAAACTCCGCCAGACCAAGCACACGTGTTTCTTTGTAGTGCTGTAGGAATAGCCGAATATAGGCATTAATAGAGATGGGCTCAATATACATTTCTTCCTTTAAAAAGAGGGATTATAATTAACTCACGGGCGTTCATTGCGGGGGTTTATAGGGTGAATGTTAAAGTGTTGTTAATTAAAAAATCACAGTCAACCAAGATGCATTGCGCGCTATGTGAATGTTTACAAATACCGAGAGCAAAAAATAGTGTTGTCTTCGAACATAGTCATACACAAAAAATTATATGCGTTAGCTTTATTATAAACAAAAAAACGTTAATACATTTACCCCTGGTGTTTTGATGAAATCCTAATTCCTGCCCCATCGCCTACTATGTTCACGTAGGTCGTCCTTGCTTTGATGGAGCAGGATTTCGGCGAACTCGCTATGCGAAAGCCCCCGTATTACATGGCTTTCTTTCCTTTCCGTCCAAACAAAGGACGGTTGTTCAGGTATCGTCGAATTTGTCAACGATATTCTTTTTTATATACCCGCACTTGTTGGTCTTCCACGAACGCCTGAATACAGAAGCGGCATGCCGAATAGCCATCTACTTTATAAAATGGTAAAACTTTCTAAAATCATTGATTAAGATAAACACACACGCCAAAATATCAATCAATAATCTATTAACATATTCCAACTATTGAGAATATGACATCGTCTAAAGCCGGTCATTTTCCACTTCAAGTGTACCGTACCGAAACGCTACGTCAAAAACGTTTTTAAATTTCAAAATTTCGCGAATGTTGATTGGTTAGTACTTCCGTAGTACGCCAGAAAATTGACTTGCGACGAACTTTTTATTTTGAACGCGAATACACCCGGAAGTACGTGGTTTTATAAACCTCTTTTCAATCCGCGCATGCTCACCAGTACGTTTCGCTACGATACGATACGGGCGAAGTGGAAAACCGGCTTAAGAATAATGCAGATTAATAAGGATACGTTTCGGATGTCACTATTTCGTCAATAAACTGGCTAACAAAATGGCGAAAATGCGGAATACAAAACAATGAAAACATTTTAGTGTGCAATGCATCTTGGTATGCCAAATTTATTGACATCACCCGCATTCAAAGCATTTCTTCACGTTCACACTTCTCACTACTACTCCAGTTTTTGTTCTATACAGGCGACCTGAAATAAATTCTCGTTTCCTGGGCAAATCTTACCGGAAATCACGGCTAGGCATGTAAATCACGTTTCACGACAAAAAAATCCGTCATTTCCTAATTCACGAGAACAAATATATAATTAAATATTGGCAATTCACGACTCTCTAAAATGCCATTTACCACCCTCAAGGTAGTTGTATATACTGAATAATTGCGACCAACACACAAATTCAGCACTCAACTATATAAAAATACTCATACTTTAGCACAAATTCAGCACTCAACCATAAAAATACTCAAACTATAATAAGAGCCACCAGTATACATTATCATCATGGTTGTTATACGGGATAATTATGGATAAGACTAGATTCAATAATATGCATGTTTAGAGTTCATACAAGAAAAATCTTCAAGGCGGTAAACTTCATTGTCCAATAAGGAAAATATTTTTTTGTAATATTTTTCTCACAAAGACGCCATATACCCAGGTTACAACTGAATTAATTAGTGGCAACTTATATTGGGGTTTGACTACCTCACGGACGTTCGTTGCAGCAATTTACTGCAATCAAACAGTTCTTGATGTTTACTAGATGTATTGATTGGTTTGAAAAAGTCTTTGAATGTTGAACTTTCAGTGGTGCCGCCGCCCGCCGCCCATACCAAAACATGAGCCTATTTGAATGGACATTTGCCATTTAGCTGTGCGCACGCGCAGTATCAATTTTCTCGGCACGCGTGACGCACTTTGTATTTTACGCAATGAAATATGGCGACCACCGGCGCTGATGTGAGAAATTACCACGAAAGCTTGAAGTAAAAGTCGACAAGACAAAATTATATTGATACTTTATCATGTTATAGACGAATTACAGAATTATATGGACATCAAACATAGTAAAACTTCACTGACTCTCAATGACAATGGTTCATCAAGATATACCACAAAAATTTTATATAAATAAACGCATCGAGATTTGCTGGGAACAAGCAAATGTTCGGCTTATTTACAAACCAAATGAGGGTGAATAATTTAAACTTGCAAACTTACTTGCTTATTGAGGCCTCAAAGAAAGGATTTCCCGACCAGTGTGGAAAGTTTGTACTGCGCGCCCGAGATATCGAGCGCGCAAGTTTGATATTTTCTATATATTTACTATTAAATTTTCGAAATCTCGATTCCCGAACCGCTGATGGCTTTCTTATTCATATCTTTCCTCGTTCGGAGCATCACTAAATAAATACCACGAGCATGCAATGCCAAATGAATGGCGAAGTCGCGATCATAATTGTACACGTACAAAATTTTCAACCTCGAAATGACACTGCCGGAATTGCTCCAAAATTTACAATTTCCCCACCAAAATGACCGCAAAGGCCCAGTCTTTTTTAATCTACGCGTACATTTTAACATTGCGCATGGAAAAACGGTGTTATGACGCTTTAAACACGGAGCGCTGGCCTATTTCGTGTAATTGTATATAGTAACTGCAAGTCACGCAACTTTGAGGCAAAAGTGACACTCACTTTTTATATCTTCCAAAACAGGTGTCCACAACACTAGATAGCACAATGTCTAAGGTGTACAAAACTGTGCGTACATCTTAGGATTGTTATATATAAAGCGAGAAACAAGAGATTTAAGGGAAAAAACGCATGTTTTTATCGCGCGATTGTATTATGAAATCCCAGCATGATAAAGAAGAAGAAAAGAAGAAACTTTATTCAAACAAATACCAATATTGGTACATTGAATACCTACATATACATTAGTTACAAAAAAATAAAATATAAAAAAGACATTACAGTATATAAACTTACAAATAATTTATTCAGGCTAACTCATTCAATATGTCAAAAGTTCTTAGTATATCGTAGCAATATTTTGAAGATACTTTCAGAATATTTCTATCTTTCATACTTAGTATATAATGGAACAAACTTTGTGTATCAAAATATATAAATGATTGGTTAATTTTATATACAGAATTAATAAAATTCTGTCGCAAAAATGTAAACACTGTGTTACCACATGACATTAGGTAATGTTGTTCATTTCCAACTTCACCCTGATCACAAAGCTTACATTTTCTGTCACAGTAGGCAATTTTTTTTATATCGGCCAATTTCTACTGGTAATCTATGCGCTGAAACTCGTAATCTTGTAACTGCTTGACGGTACTTAAAATTTTTAATTTCTAAAAGGTATTTTTCAATACCCACATTTACTTTAAGTTTCTTATATTCTTTCAATTTACCACTATCACCATTTTGAAGAACCTGGTCTTTCCAAAATGAGTTAAATTCGTTATTTAATGTAACATTTAAATAATGGCAAAAATTTCGTCTTGTTTTGGTTGACTCATCACTGGAGTTTGAAAATTTTTCGAAGTCCTTCATCTCTAATTTACACATTTTTAGCAAAAATTGTATGAAAACTATTGGTTTTAGATTCAAACGCATGCAAACGTTTCTAGCTTCACCAGATAACGTATTATTAAAATATGTACTGCTAATACGAATCCAGTATTTAACTACAAGAGTAGAAATTTGAACAATCAAAGGAACCTTTCCTAATTCGGCATAAATAATCAAATTTGTTGTTTTTGAGTGCACGCCAAGAATTCGTTTGCAGAATTTTAAATGAGTTCTTTCAATTTCATTGATAATTTTGAAGAATTTACTCTTAAAGATCTCAAAGGTAGTTACACTACCTATCAAATAAGGTCCCCAAATTTCACATCCGTATAACAAAATGGGGATTATCATCGCTGAAAATAGTTTTAAAAGTATTTTTATTGGTACGTTTTCAAAATTAGAAAATTTTTTTAAAAGGTTATTGTATGCTCTTAGAGCTTTATCGCGTAAGACTTTTAGGGCTTTCTTAAAATTCCCAGAAAAATGAATAGTAATTCCAAGATAGCAATATTCATCTACTTGTTCCAGGGCTTCATTTTCATAGTACCATTTTGTCAGCAAATATGAGCGTCTCTGATTTGCTGTGCCAAATACTAAAATTTTAGATTTCTTTTTGTTAATATTAAGTTTCCATTTTTTTGCATATATTTCGAGTTTTGATAAACACTTTTGCAATCCTGCTTTCGACTCGGACAACAAAATCAAATCGTCTGCATAAAGTAAACAACTCAAGTCCGTATTATCAAGTCTAACAGGGTCACACGATTGATTAAACAAATTTGGTATATCATTTATAAATATATTAAATAGAGTAG
>CACRXK020000601.1:35634-74729 GCA_902702795.2 Paramuricea clavata
AATCCAGTATTTAACTACAAGAGTAGAAATTTGAACAATCAAAGGAACCTTTCCTAATTTGGCATAAATAGTCAAATTTGTTGTTTTTGAGTGCACGCCAAGAATTCGTTTGCAGAATTTTAAATGAATTCTTTCAATTTCATTGATAATTTTGAAGAATTTACTCTTAGAGATCTCAAAGGTAGTTACTCTACCTATCAAATAAGGTCCCCAAATTTCACATCCGTATAACAAAATGGGGATTATCATCGCTGAAAATAGTTTTAAAAGTATTTTTATTGGTACGTTTTCAAAATTAGAAAATTTTTTTAAAAGGTTATTGTATGCTCTTAGAGCTTTATCACGTAAGACTTTTAGGGCTTTCTTAAAATTCCCAGAAAAATGAATAGTAATTCCAAGATAGCAATATTCATCTACTTGTTCCAGGGCTTCATTTTCATAGTACCATGCACGTCTTAATAATTGTTGTCTGCACATATTAGCTTACCAGCAGTTGCGTGTAATAGCATGTCAACCGACGTTTGTACAAAGTATATGACGTTCTGTTTATATCTCTGAGATACAGTATGTCCATTGTCAGCATATTAATATGAAATACCTGACCGTGTCACTACATTTTAGGGTATGACTATATTTTTCGATAATACTCACAATTAGTACAATCTAAATCATTACAATGAATGGCACTAAATACTGTAAAATATCGATCATATATAGAAATACTAAGTTAGTTTTTGTCCCAATCATCGTCTTAATGGCTTAAAGGCTACCCCTATAATCGCAGAACGGAACAATCTGCGATAGGTCGCAGAACAACGGAACAATCTGTTGATGGGGAAGAAAAAATTTGTTTAATACGTCAGCTTCAGATGACGGCAAGCTAGCCATTATGACAACTCGTTATGAGTAATGAAGAAATTATAAGCATCGAAGGTGTTCATATAAAACCGCCCATGCCAAGAAAGTAGAATTGGAATCAATTTAGCTGACCTTCGACTTTGTGCAAATTGCACTTTTCCTACCTCCTGAACAGTGAACAGGCATCTTAAGCCCTGTTTATATGAGCCCTACATGAGGGGCTGGCCCTTGTAGGCTAGATTCCGCTTACTAATACATTTCCCTGTTAAAAATTGTTTGTCATTTATTTGAAAGGAGGGCCAGCGCCATGGCCGTAGGAACCACGGGAGCAGCGGGGGCTTGAGCCCCCCTAACTTTTAGAAGCAGAGGGCAAAGCCCCCTAAAAATTCTAATTTCTGAATCTCGTTTAGAGTTTGCTTAATACAGATGTATGACAAAATTTGTTTAATACGTCAGCTTCAGGTGACGGCAAGCTAGCCATTACAACTCGTTATGCTGTGCTAATAAAACCTGCATGTATTTGAGTAATGCAAATCATTAAAGTGTATATGAAATGAAAATTTCGATATCGGGTTTTTTGCATTTTCTGAAAATTTGGTCTTTTCCGATCATAAAAATACAAACCTTGTTGAAAAATTCGAACCAGAAGTTTGTTAATTTTACGATTAAAGTTCGCTTTTTCGACTATCTACTGGCGAAATTCCTGACATTCCATCGCGCGGCCAGTAACGTATGCAGTATGACACAGTGCGATCTTTCGATATGCCAGAACACTATGAAAATCATAGCTTCGTCTGGGTAGAATTGGGTTTTTGAGAGATTTTGAAGAAAATGCAAACGAATCAACTTTATGTAGACATCGCTTTCAATGTATAGATACAATATAGATAGATAGATTGTTTAATAATTCACTTTTTGCAGTACAAATACTGAATTGGTAAGCGATTACAATATAAATAAGACTGAATACAAATTATATTACATTTAAAAAATTACAACCTATGCTATGGCTTACTAAGAAGATTATAAATATTAAAACTAACACTAATTTGTTGAATTACGATTATTTATGTCTAAACAACTAGCGATGACATACGAATTCTTAAAACGTTCAGTATAGAATTTCGGGCATGTATCTTCTTGTTGTTTCGTAATTGGTAATTTAATGAAGTATCTATTTTAGGGATTAAATTATGAAGTTTATGGTTCGGGTTATTTAAAATTTGATTAAAAAGTTTATTGCAGGCAATTTGCCTTCTAGCGTACAATGACTCCATCCCAGCTTCCATCAATGCATCTTCGTAATGTAAGTTACAACATGACGAGTTGTAGCGTATAAGCGGCCGAAAATGCAAATTCTATGAGACGAGAGACTATGTCTACGTTGTGCTGAGTGGTTATATTATGCACCTATCAATGTTTAGCCCGAGGGGGAGGGGCGGGGGGGGAGGGCGGGCGACATTAGGGGGTTTGACAAAGGATGCCATCCCCAATGTTGGGCATTTGCTGAGTGATGTTTGCCCGAGTTTGGGGACATTTGATAACACGCTGTGATCACGGAGTACATTTAATAAGGGACATTTGATCACCTTTTTGACAAAAAGGCCTGGTCACCAAATCTTCTCCACGAGGTGTTGAGGTTTTCAAAGATGGCGGAAACAGCAAAGGTACGCAAAAACACGATTTCTCATGAATTATTAATTGTTTGAAAACATTCAAAGTCAATTTTTGCTTTTTGATGAAACCATTTAAAGTGTGGAATGCGAATCATTCTAAGAATGTTATTGTTGTGGCAAATTCATTGGAAGAACTGACACGTTTAAAAATTTGGTGTTTTACAGCGAAAAATTGTAAACAAACGTGCTAATTTATATATACTCTCCCTTCTACTAATAAACAGGATACATTGATGTGGGGTATTTGAACAGGAAGCAAAGAAATAACCGGGTATTTTGATGAGTTTGACCAGCGCGGATTTCTGAAATACGGGATGTTTGACAAAATATTTCAACAAAAATTCAAATCCCCTATTGTCGCCCGCCCCTCGGGCTTAACATTGATAGGTGCATTACTATCCTGAAAAAACAAGCAGAAACTCGACGTTTCGAACGAAGGCCCTTCGTCAACTAACTCGAAACGACGAGTTTCCGCTTGTTTTTTTTCAGGTAGTAATATAACCACTCAGCACAGCATTTTCACATTGGTACTACCCACACTGTCACTGGTACAGACAGTTTTAGTATATGTCTGTATGTTGTAGGTTTCAGACCGCATATTATGTAGATAGGCTGTAGCTAATATTAATTATGGCAAACATTGTAGTAACTAGTGTAAGCATAATATGGAAATTAATACTAAATATGTACATTTACTGACATTATGCCATAACATGACCATTCCAAAACAAACAAATTTTGAATTGCATATATATAGCGTGGTAAAATACGATAGGGTAACAGGACTTTAATTAATTAATATATATAGCTGCTTCTAATGATGGGCTCTAGTTCATTATATAATTTACGTCCACAGCTGTCGGTTCACTCACAACCGTTCGTTAAGTTCACATTGAGAATCTATTATACATCTAGTATGATTAGTATTTATCTCGCCTCTATAGAAAATCTCAGCAAGAAACGCGTGCATCATTAGTGTTTTGCGCGACAGACATAGCCGCGTCTACCGACGTCACGAAACTCACACCAGCACTCGCACGCAATCTTGTTTGCATCAGTACTACCTAACCCTATAAAGCAGTGCAGTACTGCAGTTACTATGCATGCTGGAAGTGGTCTGGAATTCTCCCATCCCAGCATGCCAAATACCCATCTGACTATCCAACGATATGCTACTGCTCGAAGATATTAAATAATCAAGCAGTGAGTCGTTAATTTCATGTTTGCAAATACTAAAGAAGTTATATATACTGAAGATTTGCCTACCCAAGGCTAAGTAAATTTGTCAATGCACTCCAAAATTTCCTTACAGCATCTATTCTCTAGCGTCCTGCAATAATTCGTCGCTACAATGTCCACATGAGCACCTTAAAATAAAACTCACATATCAGACGAAACAGGGTAATATAAATAGTCGAGGAACGGGTTAATATAATATTGCTTTCATAACTTTACTTACCATGAAATTGTAAGTCACGTCAAGCTGTTTGCAGATGATACAAAAGTGTACCGAAAGTCGGACCCAGAGAACGACGGGGAAATACTTCAGTCAGACTTGAACCGTATGAGCGAGTGGACAAATTTGTGGCAATTGAGCTTCAATCTTGATAAGTGCGAAGTTATGCGGATAACTCATCATAAAGATAAATCAATGGGGTAGCAAATCTTCGAGTTAAGCCCCTCGAGTTAAGCCCTTCGAGTTAAGCCCCGACCACGCCCTTTCGAGCTAAGCCCGGACCACGCCCATGCCACACCCATTTCCGTTGAGGGCTTAACTCGAAGTACATAACTGGAGTTAGGTACTTCGAGTTAAGCCCTCTAGAAAATAGGGGCTTAACTCGAGCAAAGTCAAACATTTTTTCTTCGAGTTAAGCCCCAACGTTTGAAAGATGTAAAGGAGTTACGGTTAATCTGATCCCAAACAAATTAAGTTGTCATTTGGATCGCGTTTCGTTCAATCACGGTTCAATACGTTTTATTTCAGCCGACGTATTATATATGTTAGCATTATTAGGGACTTTAAGATTGACGTTTAAGGCAAACCGCTAACCGCAAGTCAACTGTTAGCTGTTCGAAGTTAGAGCAAGTGAGCAACTTGTGCATAAAAATTGGACTATGATTTAGCTACTTTTTAATAGCTAATAAAGGAATAAAGATCGACCTTTTCTGCCGTAAAGGTCAATCTTAAAATTGATTAATTATCAAATTGTATACCGGTGTCCCGAAAAACACCGGGCTCTGTTTGATTTCATGTAACGTAAAAGCTATAAAAGCTATCGCAGATTCACAATGAAATAAAGATCATTGCATTCATAATGGACTAACTTAGGCCCGGTTTAGACGGCGAACTTCTCATGCGCCGAATCTAATGCAAGAATTAAGTGCGACGCTGGAGCGGCGTCTAAATCAATTAAGTTCGACAGGTTTTGATTAAGTTCGACATGACTCGAAGATGCGACAAGACAAGTCGTATATGCGACACAGGTTCGACATTGATTTAGACGCCGTGCTTTTCATGCGCCGAACCTAATGCATAATTATTTTTTAACATCATAATATGATTATCATATATTTGCATTGTAAATATGTCCAATATAGTGTCCTCGCAATTTGGTACGGTACAATTAAGTTCGACGTCTAAATCAGCTTCCGATATTATTATTATTATTATTATTATTATTATTATAAATTTCCAAACTAGCAGTAACAACTGAATTACTTTGGAATTACAGGGTATAAGAACATAGGTATTTAATCTATTCTATATTTACAGGTAAAAATAGGTAAGTTAGATAAAATAACGATAATAATCTAAAGTTTACTTATTATTATAAGCACGAGACGCAGCAGGAATGAAACTGTTCGAAAAACGTTCAGTTCTACACCTAGGTACTAATAAGTTGGGATAAGACCTCAGATTATAAGTTTGAAGACTTTTAGGCGGTACTAAGGCATTCAGTTTATGAGTGGGTTCCAACATCTTCGAAAAAAGTCGCTTGCAATGGACAGTTCTACGTTCGTAAAGAGTCGTCAAGTTAGCTTTAAGCAAACATTCAGCATAGATAGTTCCAGGGAAAATAATTTTTAACGCCCTTTTTTGTATTTTTTCAACTTGATCACTCAGGTAATGAGGAAGGCCATAATGCCACACCTGACAAGCATATTCGACAATTGGTCGAATATGTGTACAATAGGTTGAGATCAGAATATGAGAAGGTAAAGCATTTCTTTTAAGAAGGCGCAGACCGTACAAACGCTTCGCGGCTTTCTTGCAAATGTAGTCAATATGGCAGTTCCATTTGAGGTCGTCCGAAAGGACAACGCCCAATAGTTTGGCCTCGGAAACGACGTCGACCTCTTGACCGCGAATGGTAATAGGGGCAAACGATTGGGTAAGCTTAGAAAAGCAGACACGCAATTCTTTGGTCTTTGATACATTTAACTTCATATTATTGTCTGATGACCATTCAGAGCAGCTGATGATGTTAGCGGGTAACTGGGAAGGGGAATTGTTTGATATTATTTCCCAAAGGCTGGTATCATCGACAAATTTAACAGTTTCATCCACTACAGCCAAGTCATTTATCATGATCAAAAATAATAGCGGGCCAAGCTTCGTTCCTTGTGGGACGCCGGCGTTTAAAAACTTCCACTCAGAAAAGAACTGACCAACACGGGTTCTTTGTTGTCTGCCTGTTAGGAAGTTTGCGATCCAGTTGAGTAACACGGGATGAATTTCCATGTCTTTCAATTTTTCCAACAGAATGTTATGATCTAATCTATCAAACGCCTTGGCAAAATCAAGTAAACAAATCCGTATAGTGTTGCCTTGTTTGTCAGATGCTTCAAACCATTTATGTAGCATGTAGATTAATGCCATACTAGTGCTTGAACCCTTCAGCGAACCAAATTGCAAGGAATCAATTTTTTTTGAGACGGAGTCAAGTAGCCATTTGTAGGGAAAGGATTCAAGAATCTTGCTGATAATTGGTGTGAGGGAGATTGGTCTGAAGTCAGAATCAACATCTTTAGGAGGCGAAGATTTTTGAACTTGTGTAATATTTGCTGCCTTCCATATTGAGGGAACAAATCCTTCACGAACTGATGAATTAAAAATAGAACACAAAGGTCGACACAACACTGAAGCGTTTTCCCGGAGAAGCCAAGAAGGAATTTCATCGGGACCAGCAGATGAATGAAGTTTAGATGATAATAGGGCCTTTTCAGTCTCCTCGACAGAGATGCAGAAATCATCTGGAATGTCATTTGTGGGAAGGGGGAGCCAGTTTAGATTGTGTAGGGAGGACCCTACAGCAACGAACTTGTCGTTGAGCAAATTTGCTAAATCGGCATCAGAGTAGGATTTACCTTGGAACATCATTGTAGATACATTCTTAGAAGACTGAAGACCGGCAATATTCTTCACCGCTGACCACCATTTACGAGAATCGGACTGTTGAACGCCCGCGATACTTTTATTGTAGTAATTTAGTCGTGCTTTTTTGCAAAGTGCATTGACTTTGTTTCGATAGAATCTGAACATCAGGTTATTGCCAGCCGCCCATGCTGTTTGCCGCTTGGAAATAAGAGATTTTATTTCGGAAGTAATCCAAGGCTTGTCACTAGAATCAATTTTGATTTGTTTCCAAGGCAAATGTTCGTTTATGATATTATCAACGATGGTGGTTCACTTCGCACATGTTTGTGTTTGCACTACATGGCAATTAATTGCTTTGTTGGTTGATAATTTTAATATGTTTTTCTAGCATTTGCTCATGTCCCAGAAACTATATGTCACCTTACAAATAATTATGAATATTGGAAGCAAGAGGCGGAAGAGAAGGTTTGGGCATTGTTAATTGTAGTCTATTTGACTGAGATATGTTATTGAAAACAAAACTATTACTTGAAAGATATTTATGCATGACCCAGTCGATATATAGTTCCTGTAAGAAATCATTCATCAAAGTATTAGGCAATGATGCCAAAGTTCTTGGCAGTTTTGCGTGGCGAATAGTGTGATACAAGTTTTGCTTTGTGTCATGTTGGATTTAACTTCCGGTTTAGTCTAGGTCGTCGTTCACGTTGTGTTTAGGACGGCAGTCATGGTGTTTTAGAAATAAAGTTCGTAAACCATATGTTATGGTAGGGGTATACCCTACCAACCATGAAATACTTGCCTCCCCCCCCCACCCCCACCCTTGAGATGCTGTTTTATTAAAGGTACAGCTAGGTTATTATCACGAGAGGCTGTCACTGTTCACTGTTTTGTTAATTAATTTTTTTTCCTAGGATGAATTACTTCGACAAGCCAAACATAATTCCTCTACATCGCTACCTGCTTCTCATTAACAAACAATAAAACATGGAAGCTGTTGTTTTTGTAGAATGCCCATCATGATGGTGGCTATTAATTGAAAATGAGTTAATATGTACATAGTCTTCTAAGTTTATATTGGTATCTCTGAAAAGCAAAGAGTATAAATATGTTATAAATATAAATATATATATAAATATATAAATAAATATAAAAATATATTTAAATTACTCTCTTTTTAGTGAAAGGTCACACGACCTTTGCACTTTTGTAGCGAGAGGAAATACACATCAGTGACTATACAATCAATAGATTAATTGAGTAAACAACCCTGGCAGCTTGCAAATAATATTCGTTAGCTATTTTGTCTCATTTAGTCTGTGGCAGATTTGTGCAATTGTGCGTTTTCAGGTAAAAGCCTAAAATTTTGCACAGATATAGATATACAATATTGCATGGGTATGGATCACAAATCTTTCCTATTGATCTTGTAAAAAACTGGTGTTAATTAAAGGGAAATGGCAATGTAAATTTTTATTTTCTTAGTTGAAGTAATTCACCGATTTTTCCTGTCTTGCTTAGTTCATGAAATATTTTCACTTGAACTAATGAGATGTCCGCCATCTTGGATAAATTTTTGATTTCATTAACGGTAGTTTTAGTAACGTCACAACAGGATTATGTCTAGTTAAAATATGAGCGAGCCGAAGGCGAGAGTTTGTATATCAGATGAAGATCGGATGCGAAATCAATGTTTTAACAACGACTCATCTTTTAGTTCATTGGCGAAGTAATTTTAAAAATAAACATTTTTAAAAATAAACATTGTTTAAAATAAACATAGTTTGAGGGAAAATCAAAGCTGAAGTTTATGTAAATCAGAACTAATTTTTATCCGATTTACAAACATTGATTGACCAAATATTGTAGATGTTTTAAAGGTTTTGAATGATCTTGATCTTTCGAAGGGCAGACAGAATATAGTTTTGAGTGAAAAATCGTTAGTGGTTGCCTAGCTAAAAATGTTGCGTGATCTCTGTTGTGTCGTGCATACATATCTACTACAAAAAATGAAGATGGCTGACATTTCATTCCTTTCGATCAAAATATTTGTGGAAGTAAGATATGAAAAAACGGTGAAAGAGTATTACATATACTCTTTATAAAAGTTCTTTCAAATGAGAAAATAAAAAATATATTGCCATTTCCTTTTACGGTATTTTCTGCTAGAGTACTATCTGGTAAAAATGCAAAATTTTCTCGTTAATTTTTGCAAAAACAAACACATCCATACCATTTTAGAGATGAAAAGTAATTAAGCGATTGTTTCGATTTTTGAACTTGTAACGTGCCGAGTACTCCACTGATTACAAAAATCAACATACTCACCAATTTATTTGGCAATTTAAAGAGTCTTGGTCAACCACAATGCAATGGGCGCTTTTGTTTACGTTTTCCCGTTACTTTTCTCAATTGTTGCCGCCATTTTCGATGTCACCATCCTCGTCACAAAAATGGCTGCCTCTGGCTCACAACGTAACAGAAACGTAAACAAACGTACGCATTGCATTGTGGTTGACCAGGACTCTTGAGTTGTGGACGCTTAAGGCTAGTTTCCACTCAGGAAAATTATCCGTGGATTGGAACGGACAAGAAAATTTTTCTTTGTCTTGTGAGCTCTGGCCCTGTTACACGGTGCAATTTTTCATGCAACTTGTCTCGCAAGTCGCAATGGCGTTGCAAGACAAGTTGCACGAGTCATTGCACCGTTTAACATGTCTTGCAAAGGGTCAAAATCTTTGCGAGACAAGTTGCATGAAGCATTGCACAGAGTAGAAGTTTGTTCTACTTTTGTCAACGATTGCACTAATTATTTTTAGCATTGCAGCGTGTAACATGGCTTCGTGCAACTTGTCTCGCAATGTTTATTGCTTGGAGAGTTCCTATTGGCTCTCCCCAGTACACGCTTTACTTTAATTAAAATTTGGCGCCAAATAGCGCCTCTCCTTAGTCTCTTCGCATACCTCTGTCCCCTATCGTTGCGAGTTGCATGAAAATCATTGCAGTGTGTAACACCTCTTGCAACGTATTATCAAAATCTTTTTTTAAACGTTGCGGGACAAGTTGCATGAATAATTGCACCGTGTAAAAACTTCGTAGAAAGTGCTTGCTTTGCATAATTTATGCACACTTATTCCACCGGCACAGTTGTTTATATTAAATTCAAAATAGAGTTAGAAAATCGTACTACGCGCCGGAACATTTCTTTATTGCAAAGATAATACTATTAAAATGGACTTTTTCCGGGTGACGGTTAGATTTCTATCATCTCTATATCTGTTCAAATTTGGTGCTTTCACCATAAAATGCAGAATTGTTTCACGAATCTGCTGGACCGGTTGTTCAAAAACCGGTTGACTTAACCCTAAAGCCTGGTTCACATATGCCTGCGACTGTATCATTATGGCTATTAGTAAAACACGGAGCACACGGAGTACGGAGCACACGGAGCACGGAGCACACGAACTACGGAGCAGTAGAAAAACGAAAATCCTTTATAATAAAATACACTGTTTACTACAAATTTTTATTACAAATTTTTGTTCTTATTAATAAAGTTTTTTCGCGTTTTACACGTTGAAGAAGTAGAAAAATGGGGCTTTTACTGCACATATGATGCAAAACTGCCAAAAGCCATAGTATTTAAAATAGGATTGTGCCTGTGAAACTCGTCACATATCTATCAAGCTTATGAGTTATGTAGTTATATCAGTATATTCCGATGGCCAACGCATTAAGAAACACTTAGAGAACAGCCGATATATTTCGTTACCCCTGCCAAAAAATAGCCAAGTACTCATCTTTCAATGTAGCCGGGATCGACTGAACATTATAAAAGCTTGTCATGGAGAGAAGTGAATTTTCGGTTTATCCTTCGTCCCAGTGAGCAGTGTGCTGTACGGCCTACGCCGGTTTAAACCGTTATACATAATTACTGCTTTCATTCTTTCAATCCGTTTTGAATATTCGGAATCATTCACTATTATATTATAAAACTGTATAAGATAGCTGTAGAACTATATAAAATGCTGTAGAATAAAATAAATAAAGAAAACTACGTTTTATCGCGGTATTTGCCGATAAATCGGTAACCGCTACAGAAAAACAGAACAAATTACAGTAAATCACAACAAACCGCGGAAGTGGGACAATTTTTGTATTTTTACTGTATAAAGACATATGCAGAATATGTACGAAATCCATACAGAAGTGTGTGTGTATTCTATACTTTTGAAACAACTAAATCAGACTTCGGAAAATTTGACAGTATTAAAGCTACTTTTGAGAATTTAGATTTTAGGTCTTTGTTTTACATGTACCCAGTAAATATTTTTGAGTTTTGAACTCTGATTCTCACAAGCTTACAATTTGTTTACAATTTACTCTGGCTCTGCCGTGCTGCACGGCAGAGTTGATCGGAATTGTAACAAATACGCGTACACTTAAATGGCTTCCTGAATTTAGTCAATCAGAGGTGTAAAAATTACTCGTTTCAATTTTATGTTTATGCTCGAAACTGCTCATGTTTACAATAGCAATTCTAACAATCTTGCCCTCCTTTTCGCCTTTGAGGCGTTGGTACGTGTTGATTTATACACAATTCAAAACTCAAAAATATTTACTGGTCTGGGTACATGTAAAACGAAGACCTAAAATCTAAATTCTCAAAAGCAGCTTTAATACGGTCAAATTTTCCGAAGTCTGATTTAGTTGTTTCAAAAGTATAGAATACACACACACTTCTGTATGGATTTCGTACATGTTCTACATGTCTTACAGTAAAAATACAAAAATTGTCCCACTTCCGCTATTTGTTGTGATTTTAATACTGTAATTTGTTCTGTTTTTCTGTAGCGATTACCGATTTATCGGCAAATACCGCGATTTGAAAACTTACTTTTCTTTATTTATTTCATTTTACAGCATTTATAGTTCTACAGCTATCTTATACAGTTCTATAATATTGTGAATGATTCCGAATATTCAAAACGAATTGAAAGAATGAAAGCAGTAATGATGTACTGTATAACGGTTTAAACTTAGCCGGCCGTACAGCTCACTGCCACCGGTCACTGAGCCGAAGGATAAACCGAAAATTCACTTTTCTCATCACAAGATTTAATGTTCAGTCGATCCGCTACATTGAAAGATGAGTATACTTGGCTATTTTTGGCAGGGGTAACGAAATATATCGGCTGTTCTCTACAGTAAGTGTTTCTTTATGTGTTGCCCATCGGAATATAATATAACTACATAAGCTTGATAGATGTAAGATAACGAGTTTCACAATCCCATTTTAAATACTATGGCTTTAATTTTGGCAGCCTGGTTTTGCATCATATGTGTTTTTCAGTAAAAGCCCCATTTTCCTACTTCCCCAACGTGTAGTACGCGAAAAAAACTTTGTTAATAATAACAAAAAATTGTAATAGTAAACAGTGTATTTTATTATAAAGGATTTTCGTTTTTCTACTGCTCCGTACTTCGTGTGCTCCGTGCTCCGTGTGCTCCGTACTCCGTGTGCTCCGTGCTCCGTGTGCTCCGTGCTCCGTGTGCTCCGTGCTCCGTGTTTTACTAATAGCCATCGAGCAGAGATCCACTGATATTATATCTTTCAAGTTTGGCGATAAGCGCAGCGTGACTGACCTTGTCGAAGGCCTTAGACATGTCCATGAAAATGACATCTGTTTGTTTACCCGAGTCTAACAGAGAACCAATGGAATTGAGCACCTCAACTAGCTGGGTGGTACATGATCTGCCTGGGATAAATCCATGTTGTGAGGTGTTAATTAGTTCCAACAAGTGAACACGCAGCTTGCTCAGCACGCAGCGCTCGAGGACTTTCGATACGATGCAGAGGAGTGAAATCGGACGATAGTTCTCAACGTGGGTTTTGTCTAATTTCTTGAAAACTGGAACGATGTTAGCCAGTTTCCAGTCCTCTGGTAAAGAGCCACTATTGAGAGATCGATTAAATAGAGAGCATAAAGATGGAGCAATTTGATGGGCAGTTTCTTTTAGAAGTCTGGGAGGTATACCGTCAGGGCCCGTTGCTCTACCGGCATCAAGGTTTTGAAGAACAACCAAAACGTCGTCGAGGCAAAGGTTCAATTCTGACAGAGCAGATCCGCAACTGGTAGTTGAGGGAGGAGTTGTTGAATCAATTGGATTGTCGTTGCCGTTTAGAACAGATGAAAAGTACACATTGAAAAGCTCTACAATGTCACGAGGGCAGGATGCTGACTGAATTGAGGTAGGGTCCGATCCACCTACTCCCATCGAGACTTTTCCTGGCACGCTGGAGTCTTTGGTCTTTAGTTTGAAAAGAGACCAAAACCTCTTGGAGTTGTTACGCAGATCGTCCTCCAAGGTCTCAAAGAAGCGAGCCTTGTCGAGCGAATATTTTCAACCCATGGACTTCCACAAATTATTAAAAGTGACAATGGCCCCCCGTTCACTAGCACAGAATTTAAAACATATATGCAAGAAAGGGTATTGAACATCAACGCATAACACCACTGTGGCCGCAGGCAAATTCAGAGGCTGAGAATTTCATGGAGCCCATGACAAAAGCAATTCGAGCAGCGATTACAGAACACAAGAATTGGAAGAAGGAACTCTATAGTTTCTTGTTAAATTATCGGGCAACGCCACATAGTACAACCAAGTTCTCTCCTGCAGAACTTTTATTTAATCGTAAAATTAAAATGAAACTGCCAAACCCAGTGCATCAGATGCAGGACACTGTAAAAGACAAGCAAGTTCGAGAGAATGACGTCAAAGCTAAGGAACGAATGAAAGCAAATGCAGATCGAGTGAAAAAAATGCGAAAGAGTCAAAAATGTTTATTGGTGACACTGTACTGGTGCGTCAAAGAAAACACAACAAATTCTCCACACGGTATGATCCTAAACCATATCGGATCACTAAAATTAATGGCACTATGGTAACCGCTTCACGTCCATTCCATCACCCGGAATATTTCCTTTTACAAAAAGATTCAACCACAACCTGTTAAGGAAGAGTGGCAAGACAGTGATAACATGGGAGGTGACTTAAGTGATGATGTAGCTGATGAAATCAACCAAGACGGTGAAAAAAAGTACAAGGGAGGAGATATCCACAGAGAGACAGGCAACCAACCCAAAGATACGGTCAGAATATTTATGAATATAGATAATTAGGATTCATAGGATCATAAGTTAGTATTATCAGGACAAACATATTGGTATGGACTTCAGGACTTATATAGTATAGTATACATTAGTTTATTTGTTTTGTTAGTTTATTTGATATTGTTAAGACATTTTACATTAATAGGTTTGCTAGCTAGAGTAAGGGAGGGATGTAGCATTGGTCATGTGACAAGTCACATGGGTCATGTGACAGGACGGATTGATATTGATGACATTGTAGTTTTGTACGAGATATTATACACGAGAATATTACAAGTATTTAATGTGGGTGTATTTATATTACAAGGTTTGATCAGTATTCCGTGATTTTATTTTGTTGTTTTTGCAGAGGAAATCGGGGAAACCCCACAGTGAGCATCTACTTTTATAGTCTGCGCGTGCGCAGTGCGAGTTTGGCTGAGTTGCGCATGCGTATTTGCTACCAAAACAATGGCGGTTCGAGGGATTTTTGAAGGGATTCGAGGCGGTTCGAGGGAAACTTTGGAGGGATTTTTCTCCCAATTGTGCACCTGTTTCGCTTGGGGAGCAACGGATTCTGATAAAGTAAGTTTTTATCTATTTATTCCTGTAGTTACACGAGGGGTGCAACGGAATTGCATCTTTTGGATGCTCATCCTACGGCCTATAAGGGAGTGGTCATTATATATGGTGAGGGGGGGCGGGTGGTAAATGGGGAAAATAAGGATTGAAAACTTTTGGAACCCCCCCTACAGACTGAAGGCAAACTTTTTGTGCCTCCCCCCTCATAAAGTTAGAAACTTTTCTGACATCCCCCCCCCCCCCCAGAGTCAGTGGCGGCGGAACAGGGGGGGGCTAGGGGGCTAAAGCCCCCCCAGAAGTAAAAGTGGGGGGCTTAGCCCCCCCAGAAAATTTTGTTTTCTCTGAAAAAATTTTGATAATTAAGTAAAAATGTAGGTTATATTTGGAAAATTTGGGTATAGTGGGAAAAATTTGGGATATTTTGTTTAAAAATCTAGTATTTCCGGAAAAAAATTTTGTTATAGGTCCGGAAAAACTTTTTTTATCCCTTTTCTTGTATATGTCCGGAAAAATTTTTGTACCCCTAAAATGGTACACTGACCGAAATTTTTTTTGGCGACGGGGGGGGGGGCACGGAAAAAAAATGTAGCCCCCCCAAACTGAAATCCGTTCCGCCGCCCCTGCCCAGAGTGGATTGAAAAAATAACAGCAATGAAACAGGTGTGCGTTGCAGGTAAAGTTAGATATTAGGACAATCTGTTTAACTGATCAGATTCGGTCTATCGACGCACAATGTAACGCTGTATATCCAAAAATCTGTCTCAGAAAATGCTCACTAAGTGTACTTGCATGGTATGTTTATGTAAATACCACAACTGGGTCACTCAGGGGGTAGAAAGCTTGTTAAACTTAGTGGGCCCGACTCCCACGATTGTACATTTCTAGACGTAAACACTTTGAAAATTATATTTTGTTTCAGCATACGCATCGCATTTGTATGATTATAGTATTAATTCTTAGCATTTCCGCCATCTTGAATTCGCAAAATTGGTCCGTTGTGCGCATAGTTAGCAGCCATACTGTCCCAAATTTCTGGCCATGAAATTCATTAAAAAAACTAACTCACTATGGTAAGAAATAACTTTAGTACTTCTACATCGTGTTTTTTTCTTCTCTCATCACTTTTAAACGAGTTAATTTTGCGAAAATTCCGAGGAAAATTCATCAAATTCGTAACTCAATTTGATCAAAACTATGCGGGATGATGGCTCCCGGCGTTACGTCACAAAATAAAGCTCTCTGATTCGCTGGGAAATTTCAACCAGCCAATCGGAGTTTTTTTGAAATTTTAAACATTTTCATCAAATCAGAGAGCTTTATTTTGTGACGTAACGCCGGGAGCAGTCATCCCGCATAGTTTTCGACCAAATTGAGCCATTTTCCTCGGAATTTTCGCAAAATTAATTCGTTTAAAAGTGATGAGAGCAGAAAAAACACAATGTAAAAGTACTAAAGTTATTTTTTACCATAGTGAGTTAGTTTTTTTAATGAATTTCGATGTTTATGTGCGAGTTTTTTCGCCATTAAAGTTTGTGTATACAGTTTTAAATTTGTATTTAGTTGCCAACCTTGGGGATATATATTACATGACACAACGCTATTGTGATGTTGCACGTACTTCATGTAATACAAAATATAGAGGTTTTACGGTACATTGAAGCATTGCATGTCAAAGCATTGCATTTTAAAGCAAATTGTATGGATTTTTTAAAATAAAAGACCTTTTCGGGAGACCTATGACCAAACTGGACACAAATTACAAACTAATAAAACACTGTATCCGCAAACAAACTTATAAATTTTGAAAGATCGCACCTTTATCCACCACTATGAGGTAAAACTTCTCTTTCAGCTTGGTTTTTTCATCAGTAATTTACAATTTTTGCGGAGCACTTTTTTGTGCGAGCTTTAAAAAATTTAAAGCCCCCCCGTTTCTCATCAATCCCCCCTGTACAATAAATAATGAGCGGTCCCTAATAAAGTATTTTCAATTGTTCGTAAATGATATGTTGAAACAGAGACAGGATAAGCCGATATATAGTTAAACGTGAACAGGAATCACGTATAAATACATCACTGTTGCACTTTTATTGTGTCTACATTGAGTGAAATAATATCGACATGAGCGCAGACTTCATATCGGGTCGTATTACATTTCGGAATTCTAACAACAACATGTTGGAGAATTACGTTCTAAACAATAAACATCGGCACTCAACGAAAGTGTGCGGTGAGCCGAACCATATTTATATACGCTGTGTATTTATGTACTTTAAAACATTTAAAACATAATTGTTTCATATGAGAAACTAAGCAGGAGAAAGAAATCGGCGCTGCATGATACAGACTTTATAGAACACGCAATCAGCTTTATTTATCAAAGTTCAGAGGTCGGCTGTCGCAAAACGTTTGTTTATACATTTAAACCATTTAATGGGTCAATTTTACTCGAAACCTTAGTGGCTTATTTCTTCGCTGGTTGTTATACTTTAAAATAATTCTGTAGCTCATATTTTACCAAATTTCGCCTTCATTCGAGCGCCAAAACGGATTCAAATGCTGAGTGTTAAGTGTCCAGATGATGACTCCAAATAGGAAACACATGGTAGACGCTTCAAAAACCAATACTAATACGTACTATTTCGTAACAGCAATCATGCTGCTACAAAACACAGACACGTAGTTCTTGATTCGCTCCATTTTCATCCACAAGTCGTCATATTTCAATGCGTGAATATATATAAATCATAAATTATAACCCCTCTTTACCGCCATATTGGATTGTCTCGCGACCAAGCCGTGATTTGTAACTACGTAATTTTTGGTAATACTGGTCGCTGATTGGCTAAGTGAACAGTGAACAGCTAACAAGTCGATAGCATATAATCTACTTCGCAGATTCAAAAATATCGGAACCAAAAATGATATTTTAGTGAATGTACTGTAATTTTAAATTTCCCGAATAATTCGGAATTTTTTGGTAATACTCCCCAGTAGTGATTCTTCCCCATCCAGCCATAAAACGTGTCTTAGTATAATATAAATAAATTATATTCTTTCAGTCTTCAGATCTCACATTCTTAACTTTCCATAAATCCATCTTTTGTGTTTATAAATCTATTTTTATTGCAGGGAAATGAATAAAAACTCTCTATGCAAGATCAATAATTTTTTTTTGAATTTTTTGCAATCTCATCAAATGCCCCACTGAGGTTGTGGGTTTGATTCTCACTATGGACCCATGTGAAAAAAGAGTCCTTTCTCTGGGCACTCCAGTATCCTCCCGTGCACAAGTTGGCAGGGTTGTGTTAATAGGATAAACACATTTAGGAAAGTAATATCACAACTGTTGTAACAAATTGGATTAACCCATTGAGTGGCAACGCTCTTCCCTTGAAGAGTAAAATCGTCTGGCGTTAGACAGTAAAATATCAAAGTAGGGGGCATCAGGGTGCATTGCCATCTAAAGGGTTAATAATCCAAACTAAGTAAGTAACATAAGTAAGCATTATTAATAATACTGTAAACCATTATAATACCGTAAACCTCTGAATATAATTACCCCCCCCCCGAATATAAGCCCACCCGTGTATACGCCCACCCGTGTATAAGCCCACCTGTGTATAAGGCTATACGCCCACCCATGTCTAAGCCCACCACATGTACTAACTCTTTAAACTGTAGTGTAACTTATTTTTCAATTTCTTGTTTTTATGATTTGTTCCCAAGATATTTCAATTTGTACATTTACTACAGCTTAAAGAGTTCTTTCATTTAAGAAAATAAAAAAATTCATGTCATATGCACTTTAATTTAATTAATCACCATTATTACTATGCTTTAAAACACTTGTTAGGCCCTCTTTACACAAGTCCGGGCTGATTTTCAACCCGGGTCAGCATGCCACAGGTGGTTATTTTTTATTCTGTTTACATGAACCCGGGTTGACAACAATTTTTGCCAACCCAGGTCAGCAATTCTCAACCCAGGCAGACTCTGATTCTCCATTTACCATACAAGCCTCTAGTCCTGGATTAGGGTACATGTTGATTTATGTTGGACAAAGCTACAGTTCGGTCGGACACCAGTACATTTGGGTCAGACAAACAATAAACCTCAGTTTCACTTAATAGGTGAACATGACTTAGGTCGGACAGAATGTCTGGTGGTTTCCTCACTACTTCGGACAATTTCACGAATGGGTCGGACAATGTCCGTGACCGACCGATATTTTAAGGCCTGTTCCTAATCTCGGGAGTGGGGCTATTGCCGAAATTTTTCGGCCCGGGGGTGGGGACTTAGACATTTTCCATCATGGTGATTGGCGGACTATAACATGGCAGATTTCGCTGTAAAAGATACTGAATTTGTTTGCAAATGACTTGATACTCATTCTTTGGGATGGTCTTTCAGTACCATAATGATTGTCTTTGATCATTGATGAGTAAAATCCTTTGTCTACATGAAATAGTTTTTATCCTTCAATGGACAATGATCACTATCAAAAATTATCTACAAGTGCATTGTTGACCATCAGTGACATACAAAACCTGGCTTAAGGTCCAGACCACAACTTTTTAGTTTTTGAAAGTTAATAAAATAGCCAATGAGAGCAAATTTTAAAAGATATATTGTCTAGATATGTGTACTTCACATTTATATTGTCCATAAGCATATAATTATAACGTGCAAATCATCAGCATGTGCTAAACAATCAATATTATTGCCCGGGGGTGGGGATATAGACCCAATTTGTTTGCCCAGGGGTGGGGCTTTAGAACAGTTCTTCTTTCTCTGGGGTGGGGACATTAATGGCTAATTCCCCAGGGGTAGCCGGGGGGATGGGCACCGCTGGAAATGTCTGATACATTAGAGTAGGGGTAGGGTTTGGGTTAGTTAGTACATAGCCATATAACACCTCTTCCATCTCCCGAAAATGACGTGCTGGATGCAAAATAGTGCTAACCAATAAAAGTACAATACACAAAGGTACGCCGGAACTGGGGGCAGGAGGAGCAGCCGCCCCTGTTGCCCTTTACCAGGAGGGGCAAGGGGGGCAAAGGTGCCCTGACAATTTAAAGGATTGCCTTGGCAAAATAGCAAATTGTCAGTAGGCTGGATCGATATCGCAAATACCGAATACCGATATACCGCCATCAGAATACCGGTATTCCGGTATTTTTAACGTGTTTTTTTTTAAGCCAAACTGAAGTGCTGACCGTCTAGAAAAATCAATTTTTGACAAAATATTAGTGTGGCACATACTGTTATTAGTGCAAATGTCACAAGATTCGCATTATCAAGCTATGTTAACAATTAACAGCGCTAAGCGGCAATTATTAGTAGGCCGTTGATTGGGCGTCGAAGTGTTGAATTATTCAGAAAATATTCGTTTTGTATATAAATTCAGATAGTGTTTCAGTAAGCTGCTAATAGTTATAAACATAAAAAACGTTGCATTTTTAAAACTAACACATAAACAAGTTAGCAAGCATGTAAAAAAAACTTGAAAAGCCAGGAAAGGTTTTCGCTACTTTGCAAATGCTAGTACTTCCACCTTCCAAAATCAAAGTTTTCTTTTTTGTCGAAATTTTCCTTTAAAAATTTCGCCATTTTTATATTTCCGATTAAGGCGATTTAATAAAGGCAATTTTTAAAATAATTAAAATAAATTAGGGTTAGGTTAGGGGTTAGGGTGAGTATTAGGGTTAGGGTTTAGTTTTGCGTTAGGATAGTTTTTTCTACGTTATAAAAACGGAAACCTTATTTTGAAGTATACTATCTAGCGATCACCATTTAATAAACAAGACGTCTGGTGGCTAAACCAAAGCCGCTAGAACTGTAAGAACAAAATCATGCATCTGTGAGTATTAACTTTGCTTTCTAAACGTGATTGTAAGCAAATTTGACTTGAAAGAGCGTTTCATTTCGGTATTAGGCAGCAAAATACCGAAATGTCGGTATATCGGTATTTTTAAATTGTCAATATCGCCAAACCGGTATCTAAACAAATACCGGTATATCGGATATATCCGGTATATCGATCCAGCCTAATTGTCAGAAATGTTGTCATCGAGCTTCAAGAATAGCACAATCACCTTGGCGGAGAACCCCCTCTCATCCAATAAATAGAAAACATGATTAGGCGAAGTTCAACTCCAGATGTTTTGTAAATATCGATGACTTAGTATATATCAATTCAAAATTGCCCTTTCACGAAAATCTCCCCCCCCCCCTTTGCCTTCACATCGTTCCGGCGTCCCTGAATACACACATGCACATCACACATGACGATGAACCGACCATTTTTGCATAAACCGAGACAAAAACATAGATAATCAGGTCTATTTGTCTGCATCAAGTTTCTTAACCTTCTTATTTTATTGACTATGATTTTAATGGACCCAAATGTGCTCATGAGGTTAATTTAAAAAATGATGACGTTGACGAACCCACCTCGTATAATCGTCGCAATATATCCGGTTCTCTTTGGGAATTCGTCGAAATATATTCTGCAATTGGGTTAGAATATTCGCTCATTGCACCTTTTCTCACCTTGCAGAGATATTTCGATACGTCGTCATTAACATTACTAAGTTTTGGTGAAGCCATATCTGTTCTGAAACACTCAAACGACAAACGTATAAAGCGGAACTTTATATTCGAATGCTTTAAATCGTTAATTGACTTCGAGAGTCGAGTGGTGGTCGAGTGCCCCCGGCAGCGTTTCCACTCCCAAAAAAATAATTTCCTTTTCCATAACCCGAAATTTCCTTTTCTTCCACAAAATTTCCTTCCAAAAATCTCTAAATATCCTTCCATTTTTCCTTCAAAATTTTTATCAAAATTGACAGATTTAGGGAAAGTACATTTATTATGCCGAGGGGGGGGATGAAGATGTTAAAGGGGGGGCTCCGAAATATTTTCTGGCATTAAAGGGGGGGCTCTGAAAGTTCTTGATATACTGAAGGGGGGGGGGGCTCTAAACTTTTCAAAGGTTTGACCCCAGCAAATTAAAGTTAAAATTTTTACATTTTCAGGTAAAATTTGCGTAATAAAGTAATTATTTTTGTGAAATGATAACCATTTTTGTAAAATACAGTCAAGTTACATGCAATTTGTTTGCGAAATTTGCTTTAGAAAACGCCAGAAATTCAGTCCTAGAGCTTCAAAAATGTAAAAATTTTCTGGGGGAGGACCCCCAGACCCCCCTTTTCTCCCAAAACTTAGTATGAGAGTGCCAATCAATCACAAAAAGCTTTATTATAATTATTACACGTATAATCCTATGACATCCCCCTCCCGCCAAACGTCAGATGCTTTGCTACGTCCCTGATGGTTGTATTCGAAACCGATTTCAGTTTTAAGATATCCTTAGTCTGCTCTTCTAAATGGATACATGAAATCACCTATAGCTTATTGGCGCCAGGTTTGTGAAGTAATTTACGCGCCAAAAAGTAGCAGTTCCAAAAACAAAAAAGCATATGCGATTTGCAAGAATGATATGTTCTATGTTTATGGGATATTTCATACAAACGGGATGGAAATTAAAGAAATTGAAGCATACTGGCACTTTTGCATGCATTTTTGACAGGCATACAAAGACATTTGCAACAGATGCCGGGAGATACGTTGGGTGGGGGCGACATACTGTAAGGTTCCAGCACATTACCCTGATCCAGGAAATCCTGGCCACTACATGAACGTGTTCAAGACTCCGAATACGCTGAATGATGGACAACAACAACCTGTTGATAATTTCACCCCTAGAGCCAATTTAAAATGTTTTAAAGACGGTGCCATTTCATCTGGCGCTAGTGAGGTGAAAGAAGCAGCAGATCGGTAGTTTTGTTGAGGAGAAGCACATGCTTGAGTCAGGGGCGGCGGAACCGGGGGGGCTAGGGGGGCTGAAGCCCCCCCAGAAGTAAAAGTGGGGGGGGGGGGCTTAGCCCCCCCAGAAAATTTAGTTTTTTCTGGAAAAATTTTGATAATTAAGGAAAAACTTCGGTAATTTTTTGAAAATTTAGGTATAAGGGGAAAAATTTGCAATATTTTGTTTAAAAATTGTGTATTTCCGGAAAAAATTTTTGTTATATGTCCGAAAAAATTTTTTTCATCCCTTTTCTTGTATATGTCCGGAAAAATTTTTGTACCCCTAAAATGGTACACTGACCGAGAATTTTTTGGCGACGGGGGGGGTGTCGGGGAGGGGGGGTGGTCACGGAAAAAAATTTAGCCCCTCCAGAATGAAATCTGTTCCGCCGCCGCTGGCTTGAGTATATCAGACATTATGAGGAACTGCAAATTGTATCTATGATAAGAGAGAATTCCGGATTGTACTCCTTCGATTCCGAATTCTAGAGGGGGGGGCATTGAAAATTTTAAAAACTTGGAGGGGGGGCATCGAAATTTACCGATAACCTCAACAGGGGCCCTGTAAAAATATGAGCTTTTTTTAAGACATCTTCATCCTCCTCCCTCGGTGTAATAAATGTACTTTCCCTTACCTGGTAATTAACATCTAAACTCTAGTATTGAAACACATTATTGAAGTAGATTGAAGAGTGCTCAACACAAAAATTTGTAGAGCAATATTTATTTAATCTTAAAAATAGTACATGTTGCTACTCAGAGTTTCATGCAATTTTGCAATCTTCAGGCAACTGTTATTACAAGCATAGATTATAGATTATACCAGATGACTCACTCAGCAAAAAATGTGTCCGCGATTTTTTATGAGCACACGTTGGCCGCCATTTTGGCAGTAAGTGTAATCCACGCCCATTGTCCACGCCATGAAACGTGAGCAATGACGCCATCTTTTAAGCCACTGACTTAAACACCCTGAAAAAAACCCTGGCTAAAGAAACTAATCAAATATTTGGACTATGGACCTTCAAACTTATGCCAAGTATTTATTTGATTGATTAGCTCAATAACTGTTTTATGGCTCGTTTTTCGTCGATTTCGACATTTGGTCAATACTCTGATACCGTAGCCTGCGTGACTGACAGGCGGTTTAAAAAATCCCCGCCTGCCACGCAGGCTACCGATACCGAAGTTCAAAGTATCGGTATCGAGTTGAAAATCCTGGTATCGTCTACGTCCCTGAGCATTTCCGTTTGCAGGTTGGGGTGGGCACGGCGCTTATACAGGGTATGGCGTTCCGATCTGGCCAAAACTTCTTAATGAAGTACAAATGACAAATGAAACACTGTGGCAGTGTGTTATAAAACGCATTTTGAGTTCATGGGCTAGAAATTTGTTAGGTGTTTTATGTATTGTCCAATATGTATCAGAAAATTTACTCAATTTTAAGTAATTCTTTAAATAGCTGCTTAATTTACATATCGTTATTTACTTTTTTTACAATAACAATATGCAAATAATAGGTAATAAAGGCATGAATTAAGCATGCATGATGGGCATTGTTGCTAAAAAATGAAAGTTTCAGCAGCTAGAGTAGTTCTGATATTTGGACCGTTGATAAAACACATAACAACTTTCTCGCCCATGAACTCAAAATGCGTTTTAGAATTTTAAATTTCGTGCGCAAGCTCTTTTTAATGCTGCTAAAAAAGACAATCCACCTGCTCTGGAAAATTTATCTTTACGAAATTGTTTTTATTCTACATTATAAGCACCCAAACAACCTACATTTATGACAAACTCAAGTAGATTAATGCCTGGGTCTGCCTTAAAATACCATTAAAACACTTAAATGGCCATAAATTAAAACCTTAGGGAATCCATATTTTGCGGGGAAATTAACTGTGCTTAACCACAGTGGTCAGAGCTTGAGACTTAAACATTTACGGTTTCCATGGAAACATGTCACGTGACATTTTGGTGATTTTAAAGGAAAATGTCGTGACCAATTTTCAACCGCGTTGCGGACTCGGAAAATCGTAATAAAGGATTCCGTTTTTGTTCATTTTAAACACCTTAGTGTCTTAACTTTACGTTTCTAACTTCTGATCATGGATGAGATTTGTTATTAAAATAAAAAAATCAATAATACCCTTGAAATATTCCACCTCTCAGGGAATTTCATGAAATGAAGTTGTCTACTTTTTTATACACCCTGTATACTCAATCAGCGTTCTAACAATGCGACTCTAATAATATTAAATAAGTTAAATTCATAGCAATATCTATTTATATAGTGGATATTATTGGCCAACCACCACCACCGAACTCAGGCTTGAGAACCAATCTGAAGCAACCTTACGAACGGTACTGTTCGAATCGAAAAAGATGGTTATATAGTTCAGTGCTTTAGACTTCGCTAATACTTTCCTTTCCCCAGCTATGGGGTAAATAGCCGGGCAGAATTAGTACCCTCGCCCTGAGCTAACGCCCGGAATTAGGCATAATTACGCGCCGTTGGCTCGGGGATTATTTCAACAAGAATTTCCCCCGGTATATGATTTGATAATTTTGAAATTTTTTGCTGTTCCAGTGTTCCGTTTCATACTGTTACGGTGTTCCAGTGTCCCGGTGGTCCAGGGGGGGGGGGATAGGGGTATACAAATCCGCCGATCCGCCCAAATTTGAAACAAAATCCGCGATCCGACAATGGTCTTGTCTAAATTTGAATCCGCTAAAAGCTCTATTATGAAGTCACAATCCAGGATCCGAACTAAATTGCAAGCTAAATCCACAATCCGAGCCAAAATATTAGATAAATCCGCAGTCCGCTGTATTAATAAGATCCGCAAATCCGTGTAAAATATTCGCCAGATCCGAAATCCGAACAATTTTTTCTGTGAAATCCAACGATCCGAAAACCTATCCCCTCCAGGTTTCACTGATAGTCTGTTAGGTTTCGCGTTTCGTCATGTGTATTCATTGTTGAGATCATATTGAGATCAGTGTTATGGTTATGCCTGTCTTTGCAGTCAGCGGAAGTATTAAAAAAACAGCCACGAATGCAAGACACTTCAATCAATATTCTTTTGATCAAAACATCAAAATATAAATTGGGATTGTAAAATGGGTAAGTAATCATAATTTTTGTGGATAAAAAAGTAGAATTTCTTAATGTTTTGTGTATTCTTGCGATAATACAGTATGAGTGTTTCAAATCTATTTCTGACCTAAAGTGATCAGTGATAGAAACTCAATAATATATATTTATAATTATATGGTATCATATGTTTGAACACTCTATTAACAACAAAGTACAGTTGCAGTGTGATGAAGGATATACAACTACCTGAAAAATGTAATTTAGAATTTCAACGTTTTGAGTGAATGTGCTTTTCTCAATCTATGGTCAAAACTATGCAGGATGATGGTGCCTGCCTGCCCGGTGTGATAATTTTAAAGTAAAATGTGCAGTGATAAAACTTGCAGTGATAAGTTGTTAATTAAAATTAACAAGAAAATGAGGCAACGAGCCAGTATGGAAACTTTAGGATGCGTGCGGAATAAATTCTGTGAGCAGTTTTTTTAAGAAAGTGCGCAAAATTTTGAAAAAAGCTCGCAAACCTGAAATTCGAGTGTTTCCATAATTCAAATATACTAGAATGTGACCACATTAATGTGCACATCTGTGGTACAAATGTGTGCAAACGACACTACTATTAATCACCGTGCAAAATTACAAAGGTTTCCATACTGGGCAATGAGCAGAAACACTGAACTAGATATTTGTCTTGACACTTAACAGCTAGTACAATCAAATTCAAGACATTTTGGATCAGAATAACTTGAATGAAATTGAAATGATAACTGCTAAATTATCGAACGTCCGCACTAATATTCACTTAAGGTTCTTCTGATGTCAACAAAGTCTGCCACCAAAAGATCTCTCTAGTATGAGCCTGGAAGATTGAGTGAATGATACTTAACTGAAATCTGTAATTAGTGTACAAATCTTCAGAATTTGCTAGAATTGTAGGAAATAGGATGTAGGATGTAGAGAGCATAGATTACCCAGGGTGGAAAGTTTGTAGGTTGCGGCGAAGATCTTCAGCATGGAAAATTCATAAATTTGCTCCATTTTGGCGCAGAATTATGGAGGTCTGAAATGACCTGGTGTGGCGCACAGGAAATTATTTACTTGTGCACACTACAACATTCTCAACCATTTCTGTTTGTATTTCAGCCATTTAAAATTATACAAGGGAATTTGATTCAGTGCTGGAAATAAAGGAAATATGCTATAAACTTTATTTTTGTGATTATATATTAGTTTTAGTCTTAATTGACATATAAAAACAAAAAATGTATATTTTCTTAAAAATTGTTAAAAATAATCAGGATTAACAAAAAATAACATTCTATATTCTTGATACTTTTTTTTCGCATAATGCCTATAAAATCCGAACGTTTAAAAATAAGTTCGCAAACCAGCATAATTTTGTTGATCAATACTTTTTCTATGCAATGCAACATTACTACTCTGGAATCACACAGTGTAATCAATTTTACCGTTGAAAAACTAAATTTTTCAAAAATATTGATAAACCTGGTATTCTTTGGTTATACCACTGGTATTCTGTACTGATTTTAGTATTTAACTTTCACTAAATTAAGTTAGCAGTATCCCACAGTATTATCATACAACATGACACATCCTGGTACAATTTGATAAACCGTTGCTTACTTACCTCTGCACTGGTATTCTGTGGTACACTGGATTTTTTCCACAGAATATTCAATTAAAAGAAAAAAATTAAGTCTATGAAATCTTGCCCCAAAACCCCCAGGAAGAAAAAATATATCGATAGACTATACTAAAAAATATCAAGGAACCATAGTATATACATTAGACAAAAGATATGGAACATGTAAATTTTTGCGGTATTCTGTGGTACACACACCTGTAGTTGTAGTAAAATCAATGCTAAATCAAGCAATATATACGTCTGTTTACTGATTTTATTTTGCGCCTTTAGCACAGTGCAACGAATAAAATTGTTCAAATTAATGTCGAAGTTTGCGACCCATAATAGTCTGAAGTAATCGAGTATCCACACAGTAAAGTTTTAACAAATATTGCTGCCCAGAAAAATGATGGCTGAGAACAAGTGCCCTTTTGAAATGGCTACCCCGCCGCTTCACATTAATGCTTCTGGCGCTCCTGGATTGAGCACTCAAAGACCATATTTCAAATGTTTAATAGTATCTGTTCTGTCTCACTCTAAAAGTACTGACATTGCAACTCGGCGGCGCATGTGAATATGTTTAAAACAGGATTTGTGCAGCCACTGGCGCATGTTACTAAACCTTGATCAAATCTTCTGCGCACAAAAAACAAACTTTCCACCCTGGTAGATCACAGATTTTTGGTGGGTGCATACCCCTGGAACTCCTATAGCGAATTGTCACTATGCTGTCATACATGCTGTCATACATAGTCGTAATGCAGGTGCTGTCATGCAATGCTGCCCAGAGGGCAGAGGAGCAATTTTCTCTGGGGCCCAGTTAAAGAGGGGGTTTCTGTAAATCCTGGGAAAAATGGGACCCTGGGGAGAATGTCCCTGGACTCCCGTAATCATAGTGTTAAGATGGAATCACAAGGAACCCCAGGTCAAATTTTGCCATTGGGCCCCCAAATTTATCTGGGCGCTCCTGTCAGATCGTAGTGAGACAATCAGAATGTTTAACGTTCTAAAACTCACATTGAAAATACTTTCTCTCACATAATACAATCAATAAAATCGTAAAATACAGTCCCTTGAGCATTTATTGAACAGACCAAATGATGGAAGTTCCACAACAACAGGCTACAATTGGTATTCAGAAATACCAAATCCAACATACACTGCACAGCAATGAATGCATGTCATTCAATCACTCCTTAGCTATTTGATTACCTTTCCAAATTACAGTGTGTCACTGTGACGTATCACTTTACACATACAAAGACCTATTTACGATTTAGTTTGAATTACGTCAATCACAATATTTATATATTACATGAAGTACTGTATATTTACAATTGAATGAACTGGCAGCACTGCGGTGGGAACCTACACAGCAAAAAACGCCGAGCCCGCTGCTCAACAGGGTTGAACAATGTTTTGCTGCCCACGTTGTTCACACTTGTCAACAATATTGAACAATATTGTTGAGCCTGAATCGGGTGTAACAATATTGTTCAATATTGTTGACAACTGTGAACAATATGGGCAGCAAAACATTGTTCGATCCTGTTTTCATCAATATTGCAACAACCTGAGCGTTTTTACGCGTGTACGACATCCCACCCACCTTGATTCATAAAGATCTGTGAATGAAGCATCACCTTTGTCTTTGCTTTCGAAATTACTGCAGCAGCCCATCTCGGACGATCGTGCAAGACATGCAAGGACCAGTCTGACTTAGCTACGGGGAATCCCCTCCCTGTCCATTCCCACCCGGCCGAGCTTGAACCTCCAATGGGAATAGTTTCTGTATAGGCCTATTTAAATAGACTGGTTTCAAATCCCGCTCGAGCCAACGAATTTTTCGTTGGTTGATTGCAGTGTCAGATTAATATGAAACTAGTTTTTCGTATCTCTGAGGATGGTTCTGAAATAGAATTAAAACACTGCGCGTCCTCTAAGACAAGCGTTAAGTCGTCACGAAAATATTTCGTGCACTTAAATTGGGTAAGACTCGCTACCAATCCCTGTTGACTCGATAGCTCAATGGGTAGAGCGGCGGTCTAGATACCTGAAGATGCGAGTTCAAATGCCGCTCGAGCCAACGAATTTTTCGTTGGTCGATTGCAGTGGCAGATTAATATGACACTATTTTTTCGTATCTCTGAGGATGGTTCTGAAATGGTCTACCCTTGCCTGCAACCTTTACCTTGGCCCCTCGGACCTCCTTGTCCTTATCTACAATTAACTTTTCTACAACTGCTAACTTCCAACTACATCTCTTTCCTTCTCCGTACACTATCACTGCGTGCTCCACTTCCCATTCTTAACTTCTCTCAATCTACCTCCGTTTTTGCTTTTTAATATGGAACTCTCTCAACCCTGTTAGATACTCCTTTTGCCATCTCTTCCAGAAGTACTCTAACTTTAACCATACATATTTAAATCTCTCCTCACAACTATTCACGTCTTTAGCTACTTCGTTCTGTGGCATATAGTAATATTAATTGCTCTACCATACCGGTACACGATCAAATTCTTCGTATTCATCAGTCAACGGTCTTGCAACGGTCTTGTACCTTCAACTAAAACTGTATTAAGTTCGTCCGACGTTAACCTAGCATTCTCTAAAGTCTTTCTGAGACACCTTTTTACGCTTCGTACCATCCTCTCAAAAACTCCGCTTCACCAGGGTGCCCTCTCTAAGTTGAACCGCCAGGTTATTCGCTTTGTAGCTCGGACCTAACCTTTTGCTGACTACAGTATATAGTTTTCTAAGAGCTTTCTCTGATGCCTTAAATGTCTTTGCATCGTCCGATACAAAAAACTAGGCGTTCCTCTTCTAGCAGCAAATCTTCTTAAAGAACGTAAGAAAGTGTCGGCTGACAAATCTCGTACTGTACTAACTCTTAATGTATTGCACGTGTCACGCAGCATGAAAACAACGCTACATATACTTTGCTCGAACAATCTGCACAAACCTGTACAAAAAGTGGACCAGCGAAATCGATTCCCACTTTAGAAAATGGTGTTCCCTGTCTGACTCTTAAGTGAAACCCTGGTAAATCTGATACTGGTGCTTCACTTTATGATTTTCCTTCTAGTCTCTTGCAGATAACGCACTTGCCTACAATTCGTCTGCCTACAATTCAGCCTTCCTTCCAGGGCAGTTTCACGGAATATCTACTATACCTGTGAAGGTTAAGCCATCTGCTTTCGAAGTTACAAAGGAGCGATGACTTCCTCATCAAACAGTACCCGGACCTCAGTCTCCCTTTCTCCCCTTAAAACCCCGCGCGCAGTTTGCAAGTTAGTACTGTGGGACTAGATACATAGGGTCTTGTTTAATTATATCTTTACTTATTTCCTCATGCATAGTTTCTTTGTTATCATTATTACACAGGGCAACATGATGTGTGCCATTGCATTTCTTACACTTGGTTGATACACTACAAGTATTAGCCCTATGGCCTTTATCTAAGCATTTAAAACATCTGCCAAACGTACGTGCTAAAGTCTTACGTGTTTTTGGATCCCTTACTCCTGGACAGTCTTCGTGGGCATGTTGTTTCAGGCAGAAAGCACAGTTTTTTCGTTTCTCATTCGTCAAGAGTGCAGCAGCAGTATAAGGGTTCTTTCGCTGACGCTGTTGATCTCGTTCCATATTTACCATTGCAGTCGTTTCCACCGCATTATGTGCTTCTCTCAGTTCCAATTCTTTTACAAATGCATCCACCATTTCTTCCACCGACCATTGTAAAAAGTCTGTCCCTCTGGTATACCGGTGTGATGATGATGATGTACCACATTCTGCATATTATTAGGCACGAGAGGTTAAAATCTAACACTGCTATGATAATATATTGCTCCATGCCATAAATGTTTGATGTTTTGTACACTGTTGAGCCTCTTTTCCATTCATCGTAAGATTGAACTCGCAAGCTCTCTGCAACTGTGCTTTCATCCAATCACAATCCGTGATTGTTATTGGATAATTAGATGCAAGCACTCACAGAAAGCTTGCAAGTTGTTTTTTGCAATGAGCGGAAATTAAAGAGTCTTAAAGTTTGTACTCTGGAATTGTAAGTATAATGTTCAAATTAGGCTGTTGCGATATTGAAAAAATATCGAATATATATCGATATCGAAAAAAATATCGATTTTACAAAGATATCAATATATATTGATATTTCAATATATCGCAACAGCTTATAGTTCAAATAAGAAATTATTTTTTGTGTGTCAGTATGGATATGAATTTGTGCAGCTTCGTTTGAATCAAGCTTCATTTTGGGGCAATAGAACAAGCTTGGGTTTGACTGTGATAGTATTTTAAATTAATATAATTAATTTGTTTGTTCCACAGGTGGGTTTTTCTCAAATTTATTTTCATCCTTGTTTGGTTCAAAAGAAATGAGAATTCTTATTCTTGGCTTGGATGGAGCAGGAAAGACCACTATACTATATAGGTAATTGTATAGTAAGCTTAAGAATTCAAGCAATTGGTCAAGAGCCGGCATGATCTATTAGAGGACAGGCACACAGAATTACGTCTCACAAACTTGGTTTTGTGCAGCCAACTACAATTCAGCATGTGACTTATGCTAGCCAATAGCATTTTCTTATTAATATACTTCATGTACTGTACGCATGATATTTGTCAAATTTGAACTGTTTCAATTTTCTAAATGTTTGGGTTGAACAAAAAAAAACTATTTGCTTGTTTAATTTGTTTATTTGCTTTTTATTTTAACATTAAACAAATAGATAAGACTTTGCTGCTGTCTGTTCAGAACTTTATAGATACACAATATGAGAATATGACATAATGTGGTAAGAACATCAGTGAGTGTGGCTCGTGGGCACTTTTGTTCTTACGTCATACAGTACTCTGTATACATAACTGAACAGACAATGGAAAAATGTTACATGTTCCATTTGTTACATATTTCATGTTGTTGTGTTAACTCTGTCTAGTATGTACAGTAGAAGTTGTGGTGTGGTGACCACACTTGCCTTTCAAACTCAGAGCCCCGGTTCAATCCTTGGTAGGGCATCTACGTTAAAATTGTAGGTACCTCGGACCCCTAACACTGGAAAAAAAAGCGAAATCCATACTGCGAAATTTGCAATTGCACGACTAAACCCATAGTATATCCATACTATTTCCATACTGTATCCACACTATGGAAATATACAATTATTATGGATAACCAAAATTCATTCTATTTCCAATAAAGGTCCATACAATTTCCATTCTATGAACTTGTATGGATTTTCAAAATTTTTTCCAGTGCATTCAATTGGGCAATAGCCTGCTCACCAATGAGTCAGAAAAACTCAATAAACAATTTAACACTTTCCCTGCCAGACGTTTTCAGAAAATTCTAGACCCAATTTGACTCATTAATGCACAAGACTCAACCCTTGACAACTTAAGTAAAATCATCTGCCATTAGACAGAGTGAAAAAAGATAAAGTTGGGTGCATTTAGATGCATTGTGCAATAATTAGAATAAAGTTTTATCTTTTTTAAAACAGGCTTCAAGTTGGTGAAGTCGTGACAACAATTCCAAGTATGTGTTAACGGTGAACTGCACCATTATGATATTAATTTCTCAGACTCTGCTGAATGTACATGATATTTTCTTTACAATAAAATGTATTAATTGTACTTGAAACGTAGGTTGTCACATAATCAAGTTGAAATGTTGAATTTAATCTTTTTCAGGTTGTTCCGACACAAACCACTGTAGCAGCAGCTTTCTGTCGGAACAACATGTAAAAGATTAAATTAAACATTTCAGTGTGTCTAGAGAAAGTCTTTTGTCCTGAGGTTCATAGGCATTTAAACTGGTTCAATTGTTCTTTAGTCGGACTTGAAAATCTTGTAATTCTACTTAAAAATGAGGCAAATGATTAAAAGGAAGCGCGACCCGTACGACTACAGTCACTACACTGTACGCATATTAAAATTGACATCTTAAAAACGTCTTAACTGTTGTCTTGAAAGTTTTTCGCCGTCGGCCAGCCCTGTCCTCGTTAGCCTGCATGGCAGCCAATTTTAGGAACCGCCTGCCATGCAGGCTATGTCGACGTCGGGCAAATTTTTGTCTGCCCCCTAATTCCAGTACCGTAACGTCCGTTATACTTTCAAAAGTTGATGCTACTATAAAGGTAATGCATCCTTGTATCATATACTGCTAACAGTACTTTGATTTTTGAAAGATTAAGGAAATTCTAGTCCTCTTTTCACTACGTTTTTAAAACGAAATCTTGTCAAGATCTTGTAGTCAGAATTTCAAGCAGTTCAGCTGGAGAGCCGATAGCACAATATTCCAATAAAGACAAGTGTGTCCGACTCAGTAAATGAGACCAAAGGCTTAAGGCTGATTTCCACTGTTGCGTTTTTCATACGTACGTATACGCACGTAAAACTTTAAATCCGTTTAATTAGTATGCATTTGTTAACTTATTTGTAAAATATTTAAAAAATAGAAGGATTCAAAGTTTTACGTGCGTGTACGTGCGTACGAAAAACGCAACAGTGGAAATCAGCCTTTAGCAAATAATCTGCATGAACAAGCTTTCGTTGGTAGGGACGCAACTACCTGAAAAATATAAGGAGAACTTTGATGTTTCAAAATTCTCCTTATATTTTCAGGTATAGTTACATCCCTACTAACGAAAACTTGTTCATATTATTGGCAATACTGGCACAGACAGTTTAACGTTTTGGAGAGTGTAACTCCATCTTCAGGTTTAAAAATTGGTGCAATATATAAAACCTTTCAATTTGTTATACTGTATATATACTGTAGTGACTGCACTGAAAGAGTTGTTTTTTCTGGATGTGTTTTTTTCTAGCAATTGGTTTCAATGTTGAAACAGTTACTTACAAGAATCTGAAGTTTCAAGGTAAAACATTTCTTGTGCTATGTCCCAAACAAAAGAACTGCACGTGTATAAAACTATGGGTATGGACCTCACAATTAATATAGAAATAAACTTTCATTTATAAAAACTAAAGTTTAATCTGGGTTATATTAATCAATGGGCAATTTTAGAAAGCTTGAAAAAATCATTATCCGGTGCCGGTGGATAGAAGATGGGCACAGCGTTGCCTGGCCTTCGTACAGCCTGCTAACTTTTGTATTGCTTGCGGAAATTCCTACCACATTTAGGCCGAAAATGGTCGCACGCAATACAAAAGTATACAAAATTTGCGAACTTTGCAAGGCTATATTTTCCACATTTTACAACATTTCGCAACCAAATTTTGTAATTTTACTAATTTTAGTAACTATGCTCTTTCTAGCTGTGGTGATTTATTTGCACCTCCTTGCCTAGTTTTAAAATTAGTCTATAATGGGAATTGTCTATTAACATTCAAGGCCTTTGCATGATATCGGCTCAAACCCTTTTCTTGGCAATTTTGTTGTATAGTAGCTATAGTATGTGGTAGTTCATCAAATTTAGTCGCCATTTCAAAATAATTTTGTGGAGGAAGCAACTTGTGAAATTTTGAAGCAACGTTTTAAATTATGCCCAATGTCAGGTTGAATATACAGTAGATAGATTTTATTTAGGAGGGCAAGAGTTTTGGCAGCGATATTTGTGGTTATAAAGTATTAGCGGGAAAATAGTAATAGTGAGAATCGTTTGGTCAATTCACAAGTTCTCTGGCGTTCACGGACGTTTCACTGACGTTGGCAACTTGAGCAAATCACTAAAAGGTCTATTAATATTACGTATTGTTATATAGTTTGTGTCAAAGTTCAATTTTTCTGTTTGCCGATTGGTCAAAACCGTGTCACGTGCCGGTCCACAAAACATCATGTTCGGCAACCGGTCCGCAATCAAACATTTATTGACCGGTCAATAATAAAATGGGTGCAATACGCATGCGTGTCAACCATGAAGTTCCAAGGTTCATTTTTAAAACTTACTAAATATTTACGGCGTTCCATTTATCCAGTTTTGGTTTCCAATTAAGTTCACTCCAATAACCGGTGAATTATCCATACTTTGACACTTATATACTATATAACAAAACACTTATTTACTGAGACCTCGGTCTGTTTCCGTCGGTCTCAGACCTCCCTGTTTCCCTCGACCTCCCTGTTTCCCTCGGTCTCAGTAAATAAGTGATAAGTATTTGCATGTTTATTACAGAACGTTTTTCATTTCTTTTTTTATATAGTATGGGATTTAGGAGGTAAGTGACTTATAATCTGTGTATTTCTACTCTAATTTGTTTTGTTATTATAATTAAACAAACCTCGAAAAAAACTAATATTCAAGACAGTTTTTTGACCTGACTTATTCATGCCACGGGCTTCAATTGTTAAAAAGCGGTGGGTGCATGGTAGGGGAATTGTGTGAACAGCGTGGCACACATGCATCTGAGCTCAACAAACCCTCCGAGTCCTTCCTCGGAGCAGGGTCTTAGCTAGAAGGCCGTGTTGGCCGTGTTATCGCGGCCAAAAGAGGGGAAACACGGCTAGATAAAATGAACGCGGCTTCACTATTTATATAAGGCCGTGTACAGTAGGTTCATAAAATAAGGTGGTGCTACAGTACTTACAACAGACAGAACTTCTTCCAATTTACGCCGTAAGAAAGTTTGTAAAATCTACTGTTGTTGAATTGGCAAAGTGATCCGTGATGTTTTAATGTTTTGATGGATAATGCATGGGAACTGTATGGTGTTAATATGGTTTTAAATTCCCCCTGGATTCGCTGAAATAACTTAATATTTTAATGTCAGTGCGCAATATGAGCGTATGCTCGCCTTGTATTTGGTTGCAAAGCATAGAACAACCACAGGCATTGTTGTTGGCGAGCATAACTAAAACCGTGATTTTGCTATTCAAGGTATTCGACATGTGCACGCCCTGGTCATTAGAAACACGCCCAAGATCTAAAATCCTAGCTAAGACCCTGCCTCAGAGTCACCTCGATGCATCCTATTGGCCAGTAAGAATGAATCATGGAATATATACACTGTCATATAAATGAACACACAGAACAACTCGTGATTTTATTGCATGAACACATTTAACAGTGTATGGTCAAGTGTTATTGCAGCTGTATATATAATGTTAAACACAGATCTAACGAAATATTTTCTCATTCTCACCAGGTCAAACAAGCATAAGGTAAGATGCATGTTTTGAATATCTTTGCTCTGTTAACTACAGATTGCTACGTCAAGCGCAAAGAATTTGATTCAGTGACTGACAGTTCAACAAATAGAGCAAATTTTCAAAAGAATTGTGCACGGTGAAGCCGTCTCAACATAAATTCGTAGCTCATTATAGACGCTTGGACATTTATCACAGGGTTCGTACAAAACTTGAAAATCCTTGAATTTGGAAACAAAAGTCCAAGGCCTTGAAAGTCCTTGAGTTTATAAAGATGTGCTTGAGAGTCCTTATATTGTCTTGCTTTAGTGGATATTTTCTAAAAATCTGAAATTGTTTGGCATTAAGAATTGGACATTTTGTAAATTGATTTTGTTCATGTCTTGCTAAGGCCACAAAACTGTTTGAAATTCATATAAAGATGGCATTTGAACAGTTTAAAGTCATTTTTTACTGATTTCTAACGCCGCCTTTTCAGCCTTAGTTCTTGAATTTCCTGATAGATGACCTTGAAAGTCCTTGAAAAGTCCTTGAATGCAACTCTTCCTGACATGTACGAACTCTGTGATCAAGATGTTGGGCATCTCGCTCGATAGACCTAACAGTTGAACGGGTTTTGTAAATGGAAATTTCGAGCGGATGATTGCATACAATTTTCAGACCTAACCAGGAGAAGTTGCGAAGAATGCAACTACTGCATGTATATAGGTCCTCAGGCAGGAATCAAACCTGCTGCGATTCTGCGATTCCTTGCTGCGATTCCTTTCTATGCCATACTCTGAAATATGCCATACTCTGAAATATGCCATACTCTGAAATATGCCATACTCTGAAATATGCCATACTCTGAAATATGCCATACTCTGAAATATGCCATACTCTGAAATATGCCATACTCTGAGGCAGTGCTGTAAGTAACTTCGTTACAAGTAACGAAATTACAAGTAATCGTTACTTTTTGAGTAACTGTAATGGTAACTAGTTACCTTTAAAAATAAGGTAACTGTAACTGTAACGAGTTACATTTTGGCCTAAAATGAAACGATAACGCGCTACTTTTATAGCCAACGTTTACGTTACTTTTTTCGTTACATTCTTGCGGTTAAAACTTACAATTCACCTCTCAGTTCTCGAAATTCTCCTCACCGTTTTCTACGACAATGCATGCTTCAGTGCTTAACACAACTGAGAGACCCATTAGTGGTAAGGTTACATAACGTTTACAAATAATTAACGTCAATCTGCTGACCACTAATCATTAAGTTGAAAAAACTGGGTTTTTCTTACTTGAAGTAACTTGTAACTAGTTACAAAAATATTGAAGTAATTTTGTAACGGCAACTAGTTACATTTTTTTAAGTGTAACTTTTACCAGTAACTAGTTCCTTTTTTGGGAATGTAACTGTAACTGTAACTAGTTCCAAAAAATAAGTAACTTTTACAGCACTTCTCTGAAGTATACCATACTCTGAAATATGCCATACTCTGAAATATGCCATACTCTGAAATATGCCATACTCTGAAGTATACCATACTCTGAAATATGCCATGCGCACTCTGAAATATGCCATACTCTGAAGTATACCATACTCTGAAATATGCCATACTCTGAAATATGCCATACTCTGAAATATGTCATACTCTGAAATATGCCATATACTCTGAAATATGTCATATACTCTGAAATATGCCATATTCTGAAATATGCCATACTCTGAAATATGCCATATACTCTGAAATATGCCATATACTCTGAAATATGCCATACTCTGAAATATGCCATACTCTGAAATACGCCATACTCTGAAATATGCCATACTTCCTATGCCATACTCTGAAATATGCCATACTTCCTATGCCATACATAACTCTGAAAATTGTATGTAATCTTTCGCTCGAAATTTTCATCTATAAAACCCCTTCAGTTTTGACGTTTCCCGAGTTTCTATGGCCATCTCTATTGACAGTGGTTAAACATTGCTAGAGAATAAAAACCCCAAGTATCAGTTGTTCACAATTAGTAAAAATGCACCATAGCAAGTTTATCAGTGGGTCACATGTACTCGTGGGTCTCGCTTTTATCCCAATCCAGTTTAATTCTTCTTATCGCAGACCTTACTGGCGGTGTTACTATGCCAACACGGATGCAGTTATTTATGTGGTAGATAGTGTTGATCGAGATAGGATTGGGATTTCTAAGCAAGAACTTTTATCAATGCTTGAGGTAAGTGAAAAACAGTCGAAGTTGCGAAACGCTTAGCCTGCGACATTCAGACCGGAGTTAAGGAATATCGTGTTTCTTAAGTGACGCTCTCATGGCCTAGCGCCAGCTGAGCCAAATTGAAACTTTTGAAGTGCAAGTCACCTGACTTGAGTATACTAAAAACAGACAAATATATATTTTAGGCTACATGATATCCTCGCAACACTTATATGGTACATTGGTACCCAATTTTTCTTGAGCAAAGTTTTTAAGTTGAACAATTATATATATATATATATATATATTACGAAAGTCACCGAATTGTGGAATCGCATAAAAAATTCGTATCGCCGCCACTCCCACAAACGTCTACGACCGCACCTACATATTTTTGTATGTTTACAATTCTAATAATATACATAAAGATATTACTCGACTGTGATTGGTTGATTTCAGTGCAGTTAATCCCAAACAGCAGTGCAATTTTCTGTAATCACAGTGC